>VFIW01000093.1:0-224341 GCA_006386115.1 Globisporangium splendens
GCGGTGGCGTTTCCGATGGAGGCTCACTATTGCTCACGCTGGCCAAGCAGCCGTGACGACGGCACTGGCGGGACGGTTGTTGTGACTGTTGGCACTGGGCCGGCCCACTGGCGGTGGCTGTTTTATGCTGTCTGTGGGACTCGGCGAAAGTGTCGTCGGCGGGAGTGTCCAAATCTCAGTGGGAATAGCAACTTCATCCTCGAGCGGGGACATCATGATCGCGAGTGCAGCAGCAAGTCCGTCTAGCGGATCGGTATCTATACTGTCGTGATTGCAAGTAGCGGAGCTCTGCAGTATCTCCGTCGCACTTCGTGATGCAACTGTTGCAGTGGGTGGATCGCGTTCAGTTCGGGTCGATTCTCTGGTGATGATGTGGGCCAAAGCGAGTTGATTTGTGCAAGGCGTGATAATAGTCGGATGAAAGGCACCGGTGTACTGTTTCGGTGGTTGGCGGAAAGGGAGCTTTTTGAACGGTGGTGACATTGTGCTGGGCTGGGTTTCCGGCGGAATAGAAAGGGCGGTCGTATCCAAATCAGCAGCGGTGCTGGTGAGAGTGCTGCAAGCGGAGGGGTGGAGGTTTCGAGTGGGGCATCCGGATCTGGTCAACCAAGCGGTTCGCTGATCTTTTCGAGTGGCTTGTCAAGCAACGGCAACTCTGGCAGCGTATCGATCCTGACTTCTGCAGCTACTAATGGCAATGGCGGATCAATCACACTCAGTGTAGGATCTGGTGATGCTGAAGTTGGTGGAAACGTACGTGTTAGTGCAGGCGAAGCGACTGGCGACGGTAGCACAGGCGGAAAAGTTGAGCTTCTCGGCGGGTCTGGTAAGACTGGTGGAGACGTCCGCTTGACTGCTGGTGAAGGAACCGAAGCAAGTGGCGGCAGCGTACTACTGACGAGTGGTGTCGGAGCATCATCTCAAAGCGGAAACGTGGTGATCGCAACGGCTGATTCTGGCTCTGCACCAGTCAGTGGTTCGTTGGAGCTTCGCACAGGAGCAGCAAGTGCTGGAGACTCTGACGCTCTGCTGCTTCGCACACTGGATGCTACGAGCGGAATGTCCGGGTCAATCACGTTATCGGTTGGCTCTGGTGACACGGGTGACGGTGGCGAGGTGAATATCCGAGCAGGTAATAGCACGGCTTCCTCTGGCGTTGGAGGTCGTGCCACGATTGACGGCGGTGAGGGGACTAAAACGGGCGGAGATGTTGTGATTTCCGGTGGTTCTGGCGTTGAAGAGAGTGGAGGCAGTGTTCCTAGTGGTGACATTTGGATCGGCAGCGCGGATTCTGGCACTCAGAAAACCAGTGGCAGCGTGAATCTCTACTCCGGTGTGTCCAGCGGCGGCGATTCCGGCAACACTACTATCAGCAGTTCGAGCGCTACAAGTGGACAAGGTGGCTCCGTGCTGTTGAGTGTTGGTATTGGTGATTCTTCCGTTGGAGGTGAGGTGCGACTTACTGGAGGCGAGACTTCTGACCCGGAAGGGACTGGCGGCGCTGTGGCTCTTGTTGGCGGAAATGGCGGACTGACAGGCGGTGATGTGGAAATCATCGGTGGGAGCGGACACACCGGGATAGGTGGTAGTGTGCACATAACTAGTGGATCCGGCGATGCAAGCTCGAGTGGTAACGTATTTATCAGCACCTCGAATGTCGGTTCGAATCGGATTAGTGGATCTTTGATTTTTTCGACTGGAGAATCGAGTGCTGGTGATTCTGGTGGCATATCCTCGAGTACATCTAGTGCAGTTGGTGGTAAAGCTGGATCTATTTCCTTGGTCGTCGGGAAAGGAGACGATGTTGACAGTGGATCGCTCAGCCTGATGAGTGGAAGTAGCACGAACGCTGATGGAGTTGGTGGATTGCTAAGCATTCAAGGCGGAAATGGCACAAAGGTTGGAGGGCTCGTCGATATTCGTGGTGGAACAGGAAGCGATGAGCGTGGTGGCGATGTGCGGATCTTCAGCGGCGAAAGTACGACATCAACAAGTGGCAGCATTCTGATCGCTAATTGTCGACTCGAATGATTTTATGGTAAACTCTGGAGAATCGGTGATGCTCCAGGTTGACGTGACGACTGGGGATGTCAGCTTCAGGGGCGATTTGAACATGCGCAAAGATGCCGCGACGATCTCGCATGATGGCTCGTCACTGACGCTTTCGACTCCGAGTCTGTTGGTGGATGGAGCGAGCGTTGATTTCTCGGGGGCTGCCGTTAGTTTCTCGGGGGCAAAAGTGACTTTTTCGGGTGCATCCGTCGATTTCACTGCCCCTGCAGCGACCTTCTCAGGCTCATCCGTGGAGTTTTCAAGCACTGGAGTGACTTTCTCAGGCACATCAGTGGATTTCTCGACCCCCAAAGCGATTTTTTCAGGTGCTTCCGTGGAGTTTGCAGGCTCGAAAGTGATTTTCTCGGGTGCCGTGACCGCGCCGACCATTTCAACGCCGTGCAAGGCTGGGGAGATCCGTTTCGATGCCAAACACCTGTACATCTGTGCCGAAGACGATAAGTGGCGATATATCGATACAACAGATATAGATAGCAGTGCCTAGAAGCTGATCTAAAATTGTGTGAAATCATGTTCTGATCTTTTGCTTTTCGTGGACTCTTCTTTCCTGTGGAATGGCGTCAGCTTCGGTTGTTTGACTTATTTCAACTGCAACTCGCCAGAATGCCGTAAAAAGTTCTTCTAGAGTTATATTGATATTGATACAGGGCTGATTACGTTCTTCTCTCATTTGCTCTTCTTTCTCAATCTTGCTGCCACTCTTGAGGACCCCTATTGTGATAAAAGTCTCTACTCTCCTCAACTTGGTTCGGTATCTTGAAGAGCACGAGCTGGAATAATTAAGCTTGGGTTGGTCGTACAAAGCGCCTACCTAGTTGGGGTTGGCGAATGCAGCGACACGGCGCGCCGATTCAATCGACGACACACTATTGCAGCACGGCGATGGCGCTGGCTTCACCGGCAGTTCTGGGTGGGCGCTGTGCACAAGCTGCTTCACGAGGGTTGGCCCCGTGGCGTGGGCGTTTTCCTTGAGCACGACGAGACCCCGAGGAAGGCCAATGGATTGGTCGATCTTTTGCATGGCTTCGTACACCAGTGGGAGGCGCACCCAGTGCGGAGGGTACTTGAAACGCGCGACGTCGAGCAACAACACCATGTCATTCTCTTCGTGGTAGCCACCGATAGGCGAAAAATGGCCGTCACCAGTCTGTCCGAGCACCTTGCGGCTGTAGTTGAGCACCACAATCTCGTTGCTCGTCGAGCAGCTGTGTTTCACGATGGAGCGAAACTGGTCGAGCGACAGGTTGTTGTCGGCACGCCTATCATCTGTGAGCACGCCATTGCATCGTGCGAGGCAGATAAACTCCGACAAGCTAATCCCCTTCTCCTTGGCAACACTCAAGGATGTGCAGCAATCAAACAGTTCTTCGCTGAACCATCTCCATGGTCCTTTCCATAGGCGACCTGGGTCGATCTGGAGCGCGTTCAAGCACATCGCCAAGGTCGCGAGGCCACAGAAAGCAGGCTCGGCTTGGGTGATAAATTGTTCCGCGAGCGGGAAATAGATCTGCATGTAGTTGTTCTCCATACGGTTGAGCGCCTGCGTGAACAGCTTTCTGCCTTCTGGACTGGAAAACGCGATACAATCCTGGGGTAAATGGCGGCGGTGGAACGATGACTCGTACGAAATACCGGTTTTTACACCGCTCTCAAGAGCTGGGTTGGAACTCCGGACAACGACAACCGACGACGACACAGACGACGACGAGATCACTTGAACTCGCGCAGCAGCCGCTTTTGCAAGTGCCTCGGCCTCCTGCTGTTCCTTCAAGCGCTTGGTCTTGCAGCCGCACTCCATGTCCATCGGTAGCTCACACTCCTTCTCCTCTTCTGCTGTGTGTTGCTGCTTGTGGCTCTCCGTCACCTTGCCTGCTGCGCTGTGACCACTTCCACCAAAGCCTGAGCGATTACTGCTTCTGCTCTTGGTGAGTCTTGGTTGCACCTGCGCGCGCGGCTTGGCTTTGTGAGGATGATGCGCCGACACGACGCCTCGCGGCTTCGAATGCGTAAATGGCGAGCGGCGGTGGTTGTGGTGCAGCGGGAAGATCACCGGGTACAGCGGCTTGGTCTGGATCTGCAGCTGGTGGTGCTGTTGTTGCTGGAAGTGCGCGGCGAGACTGGATACAAACGCGAGATCGGCGGCAGACGTCGACAGGCCAGTCGAACTGGAACGCAGCGATGCAGCGGCCGACGACGACGCGATGCTCGTGCTGTTGTGGCGCGGGTTGCTGCAGCAGCCGCTGGCTCGCGTCGGATAGTGATCAAGCGCAAAAATGCGGCTCTGGTGCTGCGGCAGCACGATGCTGCTGCTGGTCGTTGGGGCGTTGGCGCCACAGACCCCTCCCGCCACACAGCGGCAGCGGATCAACTCGCGGCTTCTCGCCAGCATTCTGCGTGGCTATGCGGAAATCGGTCTCGTGGTGATAAAATTAGCCGCCCTGGAGTTTCAGGAGCGGGTCCAAGACGCTGAGGCTATCCCGCGGATAAGAACAGACGCTGTCTCGGTTGCCTTTGCGCTTCTGACCCGATGGCTCAAATTCAATACTGAACCCTCCGCTTTGTCATGCAGGAGGAGGAGGGGCCATCAAGTCCTGACGTGCGGAGCTGCAGTGTGTTTGGCGGTGTGTGGCGGCAGCTTTCTCCAGGTTTCAGAATGAGAAAGTGCGACCATGTCTCGGAATGTTGGTCGATACGGTACACACCTGCTGTTGCCACAGAGCCAAACATCCAGAATTTTATCTTTTTCTCCAGGAGACTGGAGAATTTCTTTGGTGAGAGTCTGTAACGCGGGAGAAGGCGCGTGCCTTGTCCCAATGAGATCGCGTCGTGAGATCGTTACATCCAATCAAACAGCGAAATGCACTCAACAGCGCGTGTCATTGGAGGAGAGCGTAGCCAATAAGAGACGGAGTCCCGTGCCTCCCACGCGTTTGCAGAAGTGCGATGGCGCCAACACACGCACAAAAAGAGAACGAGCCAAAGAAAGCAGCTCCAATGCGGACGCTTGGACACCTCGATCAGAAGCAACTTCAACGCGTGCGGGCACACGCCCGCGCACTGTTTATGCATGCGTTCTTCTTCCCCCCACATGGGCACACCTCCAATTGATTCTTCTCTCTGCAGGTTCTAAATTTGGTGTGTGCATGCGTGCGCTTTTCCCTCTAATTATTGCGAGGTATTCTGTCGCACAGCACACCGTAATTCTGCGACTGCGACAAGAATGGATGCAAATGGGTGCTGCTAATTTGGACTTTGCAGAGCGCTAAATTGGATGCGTCTGCATGGCTGGTCTCAATTGTGCCGAGTGGACCACACCAAGATCGCGACGGTTGAAGGTGTCTCGATGGATGCTCATCCATTCGGGCGGTGCAGTGTCGCTAATACGAATGAGCTGCTGTGCACCATGACACCGCCGCGTCGTCCCCAACAAGCGTCTCAAGGCGTTGGCATCCTCTGTACAGCCTCGTGTCTACTGTTAGCTGCTTGGATTGTGCTGGGAGGTGCTGCAGGACATGCACCAAGTCACCCCGCCGATTTCGTCCTTGGTGGTCGACTCGAGGCACGGCTTCCGTTCCATCGTCAAGTTGTGGGCTTGCTTCCACATACCGAAGAAGAGCGAGCCAGTGTTAAACAAGATGAGCCTGTACGCGTTCCCGACAATTCGTCCGAGCCGAGGATCGAGATCACGTTCCCGAGGAACCACTCGTGGTGGCAGACCCCACCAGACGGTCCTACGTTGAAACTCCTGCACATGCACTTTGTGACGCGCAACTTCAACATCCCTCGTGATGGGTATCTCCTCATGACCGGACACAAGCTCCCATAGAATGGATTTCGCTGCGATGGACACGCGTCCAAATTCGCGTTTGTTGATCTTGGCCCAGAGAGTTACTTCATCACGCTGACGCTCCACAGATGGGACGATAATCCAGTAGATCCTGGCAGCGTGGTGGCGATGACTGTGCTGCATGTCGAAGTCGTGATGCCGCAGCAAAATCTACATCCGGAATGGCGACATGCATTGCAGACCGAAGACACGAAGCCCATGGCGTTCGTGAATTTGCCAAGTGCAGGGCACAGGAACACGAAGGATAACCACAACATAACCTCACGAGCGCGATCAACGATTTCGGTGTGTTTCGTGGCTGGCACGATAGGGCCGATAGACGGTCAAAAAAAGATGTGGCTGCAGATAATGGACGCACTGCGCCATCCTGGTCACCGAACCGACGTTGGCGATTCCACATTTGCGTTTCAAATGAAGTCTTTTGTCGGATTTCATATAGATGCAAATACTCCGACAGCGCGTGCCTTGAAAACTCTCAACGTCAGTCTCAGCGGAACTCTCTTGAGTGTAAGAAGTGTTTTTTTTCTTCTTTATTTGTATACTTATTTGTTTTCACACTGAGCTCCTGACTTGTAAATCACAGATACCTGTAGACGATGTTCGTCGATACAACATCACCTCGCAGCGGCATCTGGCGAAAATCTTGCTAAAGATGTTTTACGACGCCTTCCCACACGCGCGAAGCTCATTTTCATCGATATCGCCGACAGACTACGCCAAGCTGCACACGATTCGCGCGGAGTTCGCGGTCTCGTACTGGCAAAATATGACCAGAGAGCTTCAATCGTGTCGCGACGGTGTGCTCGTATTAGGGAACGCAAGAAGCGCCGGTGACACAACGGTCGTTCTGGCTGCGCGGATGGCAGGCGTCAAATCGACTATCATGGAGCTCACTAATCTATATCCTGAGCCAGTGGAGGTAGACATTTTACTAGGGCCGTCGCGTTATGCTGCTGCCCACCCTTCTGTTGCTGGAGTTGTCCGGTTTAAACGCTCGTATGTTCTCTCAACTGGCGTGGACACCAATACGTTTGCGCCTGCAACCTCACCCAGTGGATCGAATGCACGGAGCAAAATTAGCGACCGGGAACCACGTTTCACCATCGGGTACATCGATCGTCTAGCAGCAGATAAGTCCGTCGGAATTACCATCGCAACGGCGAAACTCATGAAGGAAGTTTGTCAGCATTGCCACTTTCGCATTATCGGAGACGGTCCACTGAAGGAGCACTTGGAGATTCCTAGAGATCCTTGGAATTGCTGCGTTGGAGGCGATGAGCATTGGCGTACCAGGGTTGGGTTTTGCAACAGGTGGTGCAAGTGAATGTTTGAGCGATGGAGTGAACAGTATCGCCGTCAATGAGCCAACGCCAGGAGGATTTCGACATGCTCTGATGAGCCCTGTGCAAAACCCAGAGCTTAAACGCGAAATGGGGGCAAATGCGCAGAAAACCGTGCTCGATCTCTTCTCGCTCCACAAGTGCTTTGCCAAGTACGCTGCTTTGTATCAACGTCTGTCTTGACCAGAAGGCTTTGCGATTTTGCGCAAAGGAAAACATTCTCAGGAATCTCTTCGCCTTTAAGGCGTCCGCCTGTTTCAACCAAGGCACGGCTCTTATCACCTTTCGACCCGATTTGTTGCGACGATAAGGTATCGTTGGGTCGATATCTACCACCATTGATGTTGGTCAGTTGGTTGAGAGGCGTGGGACACAAAACCATCGTATTCCTATTTGACAAAAAGGGAAACATATGGCGCAAAGGTGGCTCAACTTTCATTTCGGAGAACGCGCAGCAAGGCAACAGACGAATATGCTGACAGTAACTTGTGCATACAAGCGCACAGGCTGCATCTGCTCTGTGGAGATTTCAGAAGATGCAAGAGTGAGCGACCTGAAGAGAAATGTCAAGGAGACGATGCCTCGCCGAGTTGAGCATGGTGCGGAGGAGCTGAAGCTGTACTTAGCGAAGAACGCAGACGGTGGGTGGTTCCAGTCGCGTGGTGTTGACGTGAAAAAGCTCAAAGCGCGAGAAATCACTGGTACCATCAAAGCTCAAATGAGTATGGGAAAATGAACTCATCTGATCGAATCCAAGACACCAAATTAGACTTGCCAGATGAGGGTGAGCGAAACGATGGCGAAATCCAAGTGCTGGTGGAACTGCCACCAGATCAACAGTGGACATCTTTGAGTATCGGTGCGACTTGTGCTTGGCACATTTTCATGCAACGCGAGTTTTACCATCGGAACTACCTTCGCTTGGGGAGTTGTCAGATTTTCTTGAACGTGATCTTCCTGCGAAAACCGGTGTCGATGTGTCTGTGCTTGCGGGATGGAACGCTGAGCTTGTGCCTCCACAACTAGATCTGCTGGCACGACTATTTAAGAGTGGTTCTGATCCGTGCGCTGACATGTTCAATCGGGTGTTATGCCGCATCATTTACCAAGGCTGTCATAGAGACTTGACGGACTGCTTCGAGACGACAGCATCCGAAACGTCTTGAAGTTTATGTTTTCCAGTGCTTTCAGTGGCCGAGCAGACCGGACCGGATCGAAGTGCCTAGACTACTTTTTTGGTCTGAACGCTGTGTGCGCCTTCCGTGGTGAGGAAGCCCATGGCGATGAAGCACTGGCTGGCTTGGGAACCCTGCGTCGGAAACTGTGCGATAAATCGAGTTGGAGCTATGGAGACATGCCATACCTGCTTGGCTATTCCGCCGCTGGCTACAATGTCTGTCTACATGCTCTCGTACACCGAGGTCACAGCCGAATTGATAGTGTGCCCCTGACGTCTTTTGACCTCAACGACCTCGCGGAGCGATTTCACATGCTGTTGGCTTTGCTGAACTTACCCCGGCTATTCGAGAGCCTAGCAGAGATCTGTCCTGCTAGCGGTCAAGATGAGTACATGGATATCCGCCGAGACGATCTCCTCATGAGGCTGAATCCGACTGAGGTAGAAAAATCATTTTTTGAACGGAGCACTTTTGAAGTACCAGCCCACCATTTGCAGCAAGTGTATGCAGTGTTACGAGAGCATGAAGTCCCGAATGTCGATCTGCATGGAGCAGGATGGATGCATCGAGACGTTCAATGGTCTAATGTCATAAAGCGTCGTGGTGATAGCTCAGGGTCGTGGTTCCTGATTGATTTCGAAGATTCTGCGCCAAGTCCACAGGACTCTCGACGTGGTTGCAACTTGAGTAAAGAGGAGCACGCCCCAGAGATCTTTGCAGGAAGTGGCGCATATACCACAGTTGCTGACATTTAGTCCGCGGGCTATTTGATTGGAACGAGTGGTGATGATGTGCTTTCAGAATGGTACGACCTGGACAGAGAGGGAACAAAGTTTGCAGACCTGTTGACAGACGTCGATCCATCGAAAAAACCGAGCGCAGAAGAAGCACTGCGCGAGCTGACGCGTCTTGAGCAGAACTGCGAGCAACAGCAGAACAGAGAGTCGCACAAGCTAAAGAAAAGGAAGCTGTGATGCCGGGAAAGCTGTCTAGCTGTTCTCACGAATTTCGATTAACAGAGAGGATGAATTTTGATTCCACTTAGTTTGGTCACTTTTTTGTTGGTATATTTTGCCAATACGTATGCGTTTAGCTCGCATCGAGCGTCACGATGAAGAGCAACCGTTTTGGCCGTTCTCTCAAAGCGCACCAAGCAAATTGGTTTATCTGTCTGTATCATTTACATCTGCGGTTCAGGACTAACAAAACGTCTAGATGAGCTAATGATGGAGATACGTGAAGGCAAGGAAAGAGAATGTTGCCCACAACAAGTGCCACGATGAAGGACGACAAGAGAGCGAGTTAGGAGTGCGTGTGCATCAAATAGCATGTTCGGCGGTAATTGAAACACTTGGCACCCGTGCCCGATTTGAAAAAAATGAGTAGAACAGTTCGCTTCATTATCCTTCTGTTGCTATTCGACTATTTTGACTCCGTAAACTTGATTTCGAAGGTTTGGACCCTGCGACCAGCGCTTTTTTCTTCCCCAGCGTCGACTTCAGCGAAGACTTGAGCAACGCGAACCGGTTTGGCTTTTTCGAGTTCACGAGTCCCGAGATTCCGTCACCAGTTTTTCCATCCGTACGTCCTTTTGCAGCGACGTTGCGTTTTGCCTTCACGAGCGAGTTTTGCAAAGTGATCACGATGCCGTGACCATCGCCTAGAAATTGGGATGTGATCTCGACACCTTTCTTGTAGGATTGCAGACTTTGGTCATAACATTTCAAAAACTCGTGCTCGACCCCGACATTGTGGTACGCGGTCCCCAAGACAGCAATGCGATCGAGCTTTGAAGGACCCAGATCTCCAGCCTCCGTCCTGCTGCCGCCAGACTGGAAATTGTGGTAGTTATTGCTCTGGCTGCTGTTGTGCTTTGGTGGGCTCTGATTATTGTTATTTCGGCTGAGTTGGAGCTCTTCGTGCAGCAAAATAAGTGCCGATTGTGCATGACCCAGGGCACTCTGGTGTTTCCCCAATTGGGACAGCACGGCGCTCAAGTTCAAGTGTGTGTCCGCTTTATTTGCGACACTGTCGAGCTTGGTCTCAATTTTGATCGCCTCAGTCAAGTATGTGAGCGACTTGTGCAAGTTGCCCTGTCGACGGTAATAGCACGCGAAGTTGTTCAACGTGACTGCACGCCCCGCCTGGTGTTTCTCGGTAAGGATCTCAGCTTTCTTCAGTAGCTCCAGCACGACGGGGAATTCTTCTTGCTGCAAGTACGTCATCGCGAGCAAATTGCACATTTCTCCGACGGTCTTGCAGGAGCTCCGCACCTCGTCGCTCTCACCACCAAAGAAATGCTGACGCAGCACCAATCCTTTCTCCATGCACTCGAGCGCTTCAGTGTACTTGCCCTCCTGCTGCAGCCGGATGCATTTGTCATCCAGACGCTGCAGCGCGACGAGCTCCTTCTGGTTCTCAACGAGCCGCGTTTCCTCGAGCAACTCGAATTCGCTTTTGGGTGCTTTTGCTGGAGATCGGTGACCTGGATGCTGTACATCGTCCATGGGACCGTCATCGAGTTCCATCAACTCCAGATCTTCTTCGGCTCCAGCTTCAGATGTTGTCCCCATCGCTTCCTACTGGAGCAAGCGCAGTGCCACGACCTAGGAAGGACTGAGACTGCGTGTGGGTGACTAGAGATTAGCGCACAGAGCGAATAGCAATTGCAAGTGCTCACTCCAAGCCATTTATAACTTGGTCTTTTTTGTGGCACGATGTGTAGCCATTATACGTTGGTGCAACCGCATACCGTAGTACATGTTGTCGGCAGTTACATTTGTGCTCTTACTCGATTGGCTTAAATGCATCGTACGCACATATCGTTGGCTGAAATCGAGGGCACATTCTGGCCAGAGATCCCACTCTTGTCACTTTTGGCACATGGTGCCAGTGGGTGAACGCAACGAGCAGCTCTGCGATGCGCGACACTAGAGCGCCAGTATGACTGGCGGGGAGAGAGAAGAAGCGGATTCTTGGCCACGAGCTCCAGGATGAGCGCAGTCGTCAGTGGAGATGCGAAGCCAGCGCCAGCAGCCGACGGACAGACGACGACGGTGATCCCGCTGCACGTGCAGGTGGACGGCAAGCCGGACACCCAGGTGCTGCACTTCCACTGCGACTGGGACATCGGCATCGGTGGCTCCATTTGGACAAGCGGTCAGATTCTCGCAGAGCATCTGCAGTCGCAGCAAGCGCGATACCGCACGCTGTTCCAGGGCAAGAATGTGCTCGAGCTCGGCAGCGGCACGGGGTACGTCGGCTTGATGACAGCTGTGTGCTTTGAACCCGCCAACGTGTTCCTCACCGACTTGGCGAGCCACGTGGCGTGCCTCGAGCGCAACGTGGCACTCAATGCGTCAGTCCTACGACCGCGTGTGAACGTACATGTCACGGAGCTGGCGTGGGGTTCCACGGTGCACGAAACGGCTTTGCTCGAAAAATTGGGCGACGACAACACGCACATAGACGTCATTCTCGGCACCGACGTCGCCTATCTCCGCGAGTTGTACGATCCTCTGCTGCACACGCTGCGCCATGTTGCGAGTCAGCATACGCTCGTGCTGCTTGGGCTCAACCGCGCGGATACCGACATTTCGTTTTTCCAGCGCCTGGAGCTCGACGGCTTCGAGTACTACAAGATCTCCGAGGACCAGCTGCCGGTCGAGTACCATGGCAAGGACTTTGGGCTGTTCGAGATCCGGCGTCGCAGTTAAAGAGAGTTCTCAGCTTTTGTTGAGAGTCGCAAACAAGGTGCCTGACCCCCCTCCAGGCACGTTTTTTTTTTTGACAAGACTCGGGAATGGCCCTCTGATGCCTCAAAGTTCCGAGCTCCAACGTTGAAATGCTAGTTTTGAAGATCGAATTGACATAGAGAGAATGTGGAATCAAGCGATTAAGGACTCTGCGCTACGCCGCGCAGCAACAACGCAAGGCTTTTGGAATCTTTTGATCCCGCTCGATCGTTCGCGCGTCCATAGACGCAGATGCATTTTTGTTGCTGAGCGAAGCCAACCCAAGCATAATCATGCTCGATGGTGGTAGTCGCCTCGTTAACTTTATAACGCGTTTCTTTCATTTCTTCAGGACCCGCATACGATCGCCATAACTTATCAATTGCTGTGTTGGCCCACAAAAATAAGTGGCAGCGTGACTCTCGAAATTGATATCTGGCAAAGCAGCCGCGCATGTTTTGTGCGCACTCTTGCCAGGTGATTTTCTCTTTTGTTCCCGACAATTCCTCTCCTCGCACCACGACGACAACACGACGAAGCTCGTTCACCACCCCCTCCATTGTCTGTCTTAGTACTTCGATCGAAACGGGACTCGCGACCCCGTCCGTCCTGGAGTTGTGGGTTCGTCCGTCCTTCAAGTCGCAACCGCGTCTCGTTCTTCTTCTCGTTCTTCTTTTTTTCTGGCGATTCCCCCCTTTGCGAGCAATCCTCCCCCCCATACAAACCGCAAGCGACAAGCAAGTGCACCCCGACAAGCTCAAGCAAACCTGTGCACTTGCTGGGTTACGCGGGCGTCTGTGTGTGTGTGTGTGTGTGACTCTGTGTGTTTGCTGCTGTCGTTTGTCTTTTCCGCCCATCATCTCTTCCGCCCACCCGCCCGTCGCCCGCCCTCGCGCCACTCTTAATAATTTTGAGTCTACTCGACACTCGTCAAGCGAACGAATAAAGAAAGGATCCGTTCCATCTCGTCCCCCAGCCCAGCGCCACGATCTCTATAGCTTGCGGGCGTGTGTGTCGACTTGTCGTGGGTTTGCGCCGTATCCATTAAAAGAGAGAGAGACGTGTCGCGAAGAGCAAACAAGCGCAAGCGTAAAAGCGAGTACGCTTGTCGAGTGGAGCTTGCTAAAAGAGGGTAACCTTGCGTAACCAAGATCAGCAAGAACCAGCAGCAGAGTCCGAGTCATCGCCGTCGAGCGTGCGATCACAAGCAAGCCGTGTCTTTATTTACGCGCAAGAGTGGCATTTTTGCTGGTTATTGCGCGCGCGCGTGTGTGTGTGTGTGTGAGAGAGAGGAGGTACAACGTCCTGCTATTATTGTCGGTTTGTGACGAGCGTAACCCGTAACCAAGGCACATAGAGCTACTAGACAAATAGAGAAAATGTACTCGCAGAGCATGCAGAAGCGCGTGGAGAAGCAGAAGGAGCACGCGAACAAGAACCTCACGTCGTGGTTCATGAAGAAGTTCTCCAAGAAGACGCAGTACCTCCGCGACCAGGACGAGGAGACCGCGCAGGCCGAGCGCGCACGTCGCCATAACGGCAATGGCGCGACCAGCAACCTGAGCGCCAAGCCGCGCCACATCAGCGCCGTCACGAACCAGCGCAACAGCCGCAGCGACAGCGAGCAGAGCCGACCGAACCCGCAGCGGCAGCGCAGCTTTCTGCGCGCGCAGCTGCTCGAGATGAAGCGCGAGTCGGCCGAGACGCTGCTGCAGACCCAGCAGAAGCGCATGGCCGGCGAGCGGATCGACGAAGTGCCCCGCTTCGGCACGCAGCTAGGACTCGACGCGAGCGACGAGGACTACGAGGACTACGACGAGAGCGAGGACGATGATCTGGACTCGGTCCACGCCGTGGACGAGATCGACGACGCGCTCGTGGAGCTCACGACCGACGAGTACAAGGCGATCCGGAAAGAGAAATGGCAGCTCAAGCAGCAACGACTAATCGACGCGGCGGCGGACGCGCACAAGATGGACCGCCGGCGCAGCAGCGCGAGCAGCGCCACCGTGGGCGACGACGAGGACCACGACAAGGAGAACGAGCAAGCCGCCGTGGAGCTCAATCGCCGCATCAGCCGCGCGACCGAGCTCTACGCTCAGGCCATCAACCAGATCGAGCACGCGCTGCATCCCGAAGACCACCCGCCACCGGTACCGGAGCCGCAGCCGCTGTTTCTGGGCAGCGGCGGAGGCAAAAAAGGTAGCAACCGCGTGAAAAGCGAGTGGATCTAAGTCGGGGCGACGTTGCTGTTTGGAGACGGGTGTGCCGTTGTGGGTTATGCTGCGCGGGAGTTTTGGAGTTGGTGTCAAGTTTGTTGTCGACAAGTGCAGTTTGTAAAATTGTTTGTTCCTGTTGGTTGCTGTGTGTGCGGCAACAAGAAGCGCGGGTGGGAGTGGCCGGTTGGCGGTTGCTGGCTTTATGGACGTGTGCTCTCTTCCTCAACTTCAACTTCGTCATCTTCTCTTGTATTTCTTTGCGTTGGCACCGATTTGTTATAAAAAGCGGCAACAAAAACCACTGACTCCCACCCCCAATCCCCACACACATGACAAGCAAAAAACAGCAAGCAACACATGCCAAAGCACACACAGTCAAGACGAAGATGCGGAACAAACACAGACACACGAGCAGCACCGAACGCAAGGCACCTGCTGCAGGAGAGAGCGACGCGTGTTTTAATTATTATTTTCGAGGGTTTTTTATACTAAAGATGAAACAAATACTAATACTTTATTTGAAAAAAAAAAGAAAAGATGTCGAGTCAGCGTGGCAAAATCAAAAACAACAACAGCAACTTCAACAGCCTGCAAGTGCGCGACTACAAAAGGACAAACAAACAACTGGCACTTGCAGCATCTGGACCTGCTACAAATTGCAAAGCAACAAATGTACCCATGTGCGAAGGACACATGGAGTGGCTACAGTAGCCATGCTAACCATCGCATGTTGGAACATACAACATAAAACCACCTGCTGTGAGTTGTTGTTCGCTTGTTCCCAGCGGACTCTGCGCCGGGGTGACAGAAGTAACTCGACTTGCGTCTGATGAGAGCTCGCTCACATTTGTTTCTCACTCGCTCTCTTTGTTTTTCATTTCGTCCAACGCTGAGACAGCAAACCATCAACGAAAATAGCGTCCGTCCTTTTCTCATCTATTCGCGGCAGCCTGCTGCTCCGTTTCAGTTTCGTCTTTGACGACTTGTTCGGTGCTGGCCGCTCACACACAGGTCATTGTGTATTTCATTTTTGGTTGTAGTCCGCATAAAGAGTCTGACTGACGTCTGTCCTCCTGTGGTGACGATGGGCGACGCCTACCAGCTGCCTCAAGCACCAGCGACCAGAGTCACTGTGGTCCAAGCCGCCAGCAATCAGCTGCGAGGAGCAACGGCACGCCGACGTCAAGCTCAGCTCTCGGACGCTGCGACCTCCAGGACGAAAGCGGGGAAGAGCCGTCGACCAGTGTTCAAACACATGACGTCGGGCCAAGTCGTGCATCTGGTACGGCGACTCTTGGTTCTCGCCGTGACGATGCAGTACATTGTCACCTCGATCCATGCGGTTGTGGATACAGCGACGCTACTCCAAGCGTACGGCGACCCGTATGTGAATTTCGAAATGTACACGTCGGGATTGATTGCCATGTACGCGGGTACCACGACCATCTGAGATAGTCCGCTAGTTCGTCTCGTGTTGCTCGATGACACGTCACCGCGCAATGGCACGCTGTTCCTGGAACGCGGCACGACTTCGTTTACCGGGTGTTCGTCTGCTCCGAAACCCGAGATCTACCGAGATGCGTACCAACGATTCATGTTTACCTCGGTCGTTGAGAACACGAAGTACAACCTCACGTTTCTCGATCCCTCGCAAAGCGAACTGATTCTCCCCGTTATCGACTGCACGTTCACATCGCTAGTTCGAAATAACCCGACATCGCCTAGATTCACTTACCTGATGCGACGGATCGATGGCCCGAACGACGTGTACTTGCTGATGGTGATTATGGCAGTGCAGGAATATCAACTGGAGGAGCAGCACTCGAGTGGACCCGCGGCCGTGTCCACGATCACCTTCATCAACGACCTCCGAGCGACTCACGTTACACATCACTTTGCTCTCGCGCTCAGGCACCCATGCCGAGCGGCACGTTTCCAGATCTACGAGCTGATCGACGTCACGGCAGAAAACGAGTGGGTGCTCGAGAGTATCCCAGAGAATCCACTGTCCGAATTACCTCGACGGATTACGACGACGTACCCCACGGGCTTCTACGTCTCGACACTCGACCAACAGGCCAACTTTGTCAACGCCATCTGGACGCTACCCCAAGAGCCACGAAATGTGCTCTTGAGCCGAAAGTGGATTGGAAAAAGCGTTGTGCGCGATTCCTGGGCTTGGGTACATCTCGTGCATCTCTACTTTGCAGCGAGCTCGACGTTCCATGTTGTGATCCTCTTCGTCGTGATGTATTCCAACCTGCGTCAAGGTCGGATCTGGGTCGGTGACGCATTTGCCTCGATCTCCGCTAGACTCTCGATTCGAGCGGCGCTCGTGGCTCTCACGTGGTACATGGACGGCTGCTTTACACTCACCGAGTTTACGCTCTACACCGGGGACACGATCATAGGTGAGCGCGAATCTCACGTCTACACGTCGACCATTGAAGCCGACTTGCAAACATTCTACTTGGCGCTCGCTGGCCTCATGGGGAACATCACACGGGAGCGAATTGACCCCACGCTCGCCATGATCCTGTTCCGAGCTGGGTTCGAAGGCCGTCTGTCGATTCTCAAGTTGTTTCCACGCATGATGCAGACCCTCGCGGACTTTGCCGAAGAAGAGTACATGCTTGGCGTTACAGCGTGGGATCCAGAGGTACCCGAGACTTCGCCATTGCGGGTCTGGAACAGCCACCCGATGCCAACACCGAGTGGGCCAGTTGTTGCAGCGACGCTGTTTCCGATTGTTAACACGTTCGTATTTATTGCTGTGTACACCGCGCTCCGCAAGATCGTGCGCGTGTTGTTCCCCACACTCGCGAGAAGATGGCAAATGAACACGATCGAGGCCAAAAAGCACGGAGTTTTACACAAACAGCAGTCCAATCTCACGCAATTTGAGATCGCATCGGGCGTCGAGCTGCGCGCGTGATACGGCGTCGTCACGGATTACGACAACTACGTGCATATCAAAGGCATGAAGTTCGCGTCCGCCGATGGCGTACACACGAGTGGCTTCGTGATCGCGAACGGCGAGTTTCTGGTTCAGGACAGCGACCTCATCGTGATTTTGCTGATCAATGCCACGCGTGTGCGGTACAAGAACGTGTATGTGTACGAAGTGGACGGCAGCAGAGTAAAAGAAACAGCCCAGCTTGTATATCCAGCGACGATCCCATTCAGAGACGCGCTGCTTTTGAGCCTGCGCGTACTGCTCTAGGGGCAGTCGGCTACTCAAAATTGATTCGTACTGGGTGCTTAGCAATCTGGCGACCAAGGGATACGACCTCCACGTTGGCTAATGCGCAATGGTTTGCTACAAGAACACACACTCTAGCAGTTAGTCTCACGCATCGACGCAGCATCAAGCACCACGGCAACTTTCAGTGTATTTCGATTATCTACTCGCATCTGTCATGCTCTACCCACTACAATTCGAAAGTCCAAAGTGAAAGAAGCTGTTGCAGCCTCATAAATCAACTGCTATATAATGCAAGGCTATCAAATCTATTCATTTGTGCATGCGCGTTCGCTCTACAACAATACCTTGAGATTCAATGGAAACAAATCGGTCCAAGCGATGGTCTCTGGGTACACGAGTCGCGCGGTTTCTTTCACCCTGTTCCCATCGACATCGTAGACGTAGATGTTCCTGAAGCACACATGCGTGACTTTCATCGCCATAATCGACAGCAAACTGTCGGTCGGGATGAGAAACTTGCCGTTCGCGATCACAAAGCCACTCGTGTGCACGCCATCAGCTGACACGAACTTCAAGCCTTTGATGTGCACGTAGTTGTCGTAATCGGTCACGATGCCAAACCGCGCACGTAACTCGACGCCCGACGCGATCTCGAACTGCGTAAGCTTGGGTCTCTCGTCTTCAGAGTTGCGCGAACTTAAACGGCTACTCATGCTGCTGCGAGCACTCGACGAGCTCATGGCCCATTGCCGTGCCAGGTCCGGGTGGAAGTACCGAAACGTCTTGCGAATCACGACATATACGAGAACGAATATGAGTGTGCTGAAGACTGGCAAGAAAGTCGCAGCATAAGCTGACCTGCTTGGGTTCGGCAGCTCATGCGCGGTCCACACACGCAGCGGCGAGACTTCAGGCAGGCTCGGGTCCAAGCCATTGATTCCGAGCAGGTAGTCGGCAGCAGCCAAGTCCGCGAGCGTTTTGACCATACCTGGGAACGCTCTGGTGATCGAAAGTCGCGCTTCGAATGCAATGTTGAAGAGAACCATCGCGAGGGTAGGGTCGATCCGCTCCTGGCAGATGCTGCCAGTGGTG
This sequence comes from Globisporangium splendens, assembly GCA_006386115.1. Taxonomy (NCBI): domain Eukaryota; phylum Oomycota; class Peronosporomycetes; order Pythiales; family Pythiaceae; genus Globisporangium; species Globisporangium splendens. Next base: position 18,689 of record VFIW01000093.1, read on the forward strand.
CCAACCAGACTCAGGTACAGCGATTGCAAATCGGCTTTCATAACGGACGTGTACGTGCTGCTTTGACGTTCGGCGAGCAGTACGTTCCCATTGTAGAGCACGAACTCCTTCAACGCGAAAAATCCATCCAAGTACCACGAAAGCAACACGATAAGGCTGCGCAGCCAGAGCTTGGACGAAATCGCGACGAATGCGTCGCCGACCCAGATTCTACCCAGGCGATAGTTTGAGAACATCACGACAAAGAGAACCACGAGGCTAAAACTCGCGTTCACTGCATAGTAGAAGTGAAGGAAGTGCACCCATGCCCACGAGTCGCGCGTCACGCTCTTGCCGACCCACTCCCACCTGGACAGCACATGCCGAGGATCTTGAGATAGCGTCCAGAGAGTGTTGACGTAGTTGGCTTGTTCATCGAGTGAATGCAGATAGAATCCAGTCGGATTCGTTGTCAGCACGAGTTTGGAGCGTTCCTTGAGCGGATTCGACGGGATACTCTTGAGCAGCCAAAAGTACTCGGGTGTCTCCTCCACCAACTCGTACACTTCGAAAGCCACATTCTTGTACGGAGATCCCAATCCCAAGGCAAAATGATGCGTTACTTGGTCTGCACGGAGATCATTGATGAAACTGATCGTGTTCATCGCAACTGGACCTGTCGATCGTTGTTTGGTTATGTAGCACTCCTGCAGCGACTGGAACACTGTCAGCAGGTACACATCATCTGGGTCGTTCACCATTCGCATGAGGTAAAAGAACTTCGGTGACGTCGTGTCCCCGATGACAATAGTTGTGGCAGTACAATCAATCACCGGCATGATCAGTTCGCTTCTTGTCGGGTCGAGAAACGTCAGGTTGTATGCCGTGGACTGGATAATCGTCTGGAACATTGATCGCTGAAACGCGTCTTCGTAGATGATCGAAGGGGCCGTTGTCGTGCAGCCCATAAACGTGGTCGAGTTTGTTTCAAGAAACAGTGTGCCGTTGCGAGGAGTAGTGCTGTTATTTAACGCTGCAAGCAATGGGCTCTCGCGCACCGTTGTCTCGCCCGCATACACACCCACTAGATTCGTTTCATACAACTGGAAGTTCAAACTTGGGTCTCCAAAGTCTTGCAGCAGCGTCATCGAGTCACGGCACGCGCTCAGCGACGTCGCGATGTACATGATCGCCGCCCCGATCACGAGCACTCGCCGCAATAAATGAACTCGCTGGTGCGCTGTGAGTCGCCTTTTAGGGTTTCCACGTGAAGCAGCATCCTGCTGGCGTCCGATTTCGTTCGCGTTGTTGATGCTCTTGGCAACAATCTGGGGTTGTATCTGAGCTACGAGGTGCGAAATGGAAGGGCGATTCGAGCTCTTCACTTCGATCTTCTGCATCACAATCAACTTTCACACGTGCTGGTGGTACGTTTTGTCAGATCACGAAGACTGGTCGTGATAGCTGACAGCACATGCAGAAATGCCAGAAAGGAAGAATGCGAAGGGATAGCCAAAATTAACTCCCATCGAACCGACACGTGGCCATTCTGTTTGTTTCAGTGACACACGACCTTTCTACACGTGTCCGGAGAGCTGACGAGGCGATCTGTTTACATTTGGAGGCTGACAGAAGGGAAGTGCCTCAGACATAGCCGACAGCGTCTCTTTATATGCCTCTCTGCAGCGTTTTGAAGAGAATGTAATGAGAGTTCGGTAATTTATCCCCCCTTTATCGCTACTATTTTCTTACATTTTTTCGCTAAATTTGGAGACACTTCGCCAAATCAGGCAAAAATAGAGAGGTGCCGCCAAACCTATTTCTGGAGTTGCTGGCTTGACAAAAGTAGTTGAAATAGTTTGTTGTTGCAGGCAGGAAACGACATGGAGTAAGAATTTTGCTCGCCTCGTACGATCCGAGCAGGAGCAACTGCTCCTGCAAAACAGTGGTTGTTCTCTGAATCTTGCTGGTTGTTTGGAGCTTAGGACGCATCCGACTTGCCTGCCATTACCGGCAGAAATGCATAACCTTAACAAAAATAATAGCATAATTTGTGAAAGGCCAATAGATATACTGGACAAGATGCGTGGAACTGTACACTTGCTTAGTAAACCTGACACTCCGAGTTGACGCAGCACGGTACGTGTGTGAGAAGCGTATTCAACGCTTCTCTCAAGGACTCTGTTCCGAGAGCGGTTGCCTGCTTCCGGCAGTGCAATCAAATCTTCCTATAGGTCTCTATAGAGTAATCCCGTCGATAACCAAAGGCTTTAGTTAACGGTAAAACTGGACTGGTTTATTTGTTGGAGGTTGCCCTCTGTAGGACAACCTGGATTATCTTTATGTAACTATTAACAATAGCAATCTCAAGTGTAATTACTCCCCATGGGGCAATGAGTGGCTATGAAAGCTTATCTCCACGAGCTCGAGCGAGATCCATCCGCTGACGTCTCGATATATCGGACGAAGGAGGAAAATGACGCCGTTGAGGCTGTCAACAATCGTAAGAGGAAGCACGAAGTCCTCATTACAAACGAAGAGGCAGGAGTGCGAACCATCGTTCACGATGAGCTCAAGTACTCACTGCCCGAAATGCCGCCGCCAGAACTATGGCCGGCTGGCAAGACCGCATCGAATCTGCTCGCGAGAGCCAGACTTTGTGCGTGGGACTATGACGCTCAATTTTAAAATTGGCGTGAAAAGCGATTGCGGGGTGAAAATGGGGAATTGCGTATTCACTCGATCCCAGTCGTCCTCTTTGTTGGAGAGACGGAAGAAGAGTACGATGCCGACTTCATGTCGTGCATCAATAAAATTAAGGGAGGTAGCACTCGCACAGTGTCTACCGATCCGACAGCGCAATGCAGTCAACGCATGCAATTTGCAGTTGACCGTGTTCGTCTGTTTCGCTCCAAGCAGGGCGGTGGCACGCCTCTGCGAGCGGGTGGTCGCGCTGGTAACAGGCGACAAATTACTCGCGCGAATGACAGTCCCTCAGTTGCGCCTCAAAGGCGTCAACAAGATCCGGGACGTCTTCGCGAAGACGCTCAGCAGGCTCCCACGAGCTCTGCGACACATCGTACCCACGCCACTTCACAAGGTAGTGGGTGTTCCCCTTCCGCCGCTGCACACGCAGCAGGCGCTCAACATGGTAGTGGCGCTGTCCCTGCTTGTCAATCAGCGGGATAGGTGGCGCCCTACTTCGCTTCAGCATCGGTGGTTGCACCAGATGCGATGGTTCAGATGGTTCACGCGAACGCATCGTCTTTGGGGGCGCTACAGCAAGACGCCCGTATCCTTCGCCAGCAATATCTGGACGAAACCTCGCTGTTGAAGCAGAGGGTGACAGCGCTTGAGACGGAGCTGAAGGAAGCTCGCCAGATGCTGGAGGAGTACCATGTCCGCGGGAAGCACTTCCGCGCGAGGTACGCTCCGCGAGTGAAGACGCTTTGGGAGAGGCACAACGCGCTCGTGTCTCGATGGGCGGCGTCTGAGCCCCCTGATGAGACCGACGTTCTCCCGGACTGGGATAAGAATCCACAGTAGCGTCATGGTAGCGCTTCAGCAAACCCACGTAGAACACGGGGTGCGTTGCCATTCTCGTTGGGAGATCGAGCTTGTAATTCAAGTCTCCAATCTTCTCCACAACAGTGTATGACCCGATGAATCGTGGCAACAACTTACTCCCGCTGGGGAGCGTTGTGACTGCATCGTTTGGTAGGTTTTTAATGCTTAAAAGCATTTTATCGCCCACACAAAACGTTTGTTTGTTCTTTCTACCCGATTTATCGGCGTAGAGCTTTTGCTTGTCTTGCGCAGCAGCTAGTTGGTCGCGTACGCGACGCAACAATGCTGCGCGCTCATCAACAAATTGCCGCGCTGCCGCGACGGCTTTGTCTTGCTTTTTCGTTGCTCTCGCAGCGCGTGCTGCAGAGAGGTCTATTTCTGCGCCGGTGTGTGACACTGCACGTCCTTCCTTTCGTGGCTGACGCTCGCATGAGCAGTCGCCTGATTCCGCCTGAGACTGGCTATTTTTAGCACGAGTAACGTAACTCGGTACCGTGGGAGAGCCATCTATAGACACACGAGTACCGCAACTCAGTACCGTGGGTGATCCATCTTTAGGGACACGTGTACCGTAACTCAGTACCGTGCCCGACATGTCAATACTCTGCGTGCTGTCCGGTAAGACCGTGACAGATTCGGAACGCGATCGCACAGGCGGCGCATCGCGCGCGTCCACGTGAGCGGTCGACACCACGTCCGGTGACGGAGATCGCGCGCTCGCATCGAGCGCAGCGAGTTGCCCTCCTACCGCAGAACGTTCGACGCCCTCGAACAGAGTGACGGGTACGCGCGGGTGCCGCAGCGAGTTAAAGTAGAACGGAGTCACGGCCGTAGAGGCGTGCTCGCTGCTATTTATAGCAAACTCGGCGTACGGCAGCCAGCGGCTCCAGTCGCGGGGATGGTCGACAGCGATGCTGCGAAGAATATCCTCGACGACACGGTTCACGCGCTCAGTTTGCCCGTCTGTCTCGGGGTGATCGGCAGTGGACAACGCCAGATCTGTGCCGAGCAGGCGAAAGAGTTCGCGCCAAAAGGCAGCGGTAAAACGCGGGTCCCGGTCTGATACAATAGACTCGGGCAAGCCGTGATAGCGGAACACGTGCTCTAACAATAGGCACGCCGTCTCTTGCGCAGTGACATGCTTGCGCACGGGTGCAACGTGCACCATTTTGCTCAGTCGGTCGACGAACACGACGACGCCTGTGTTGCGCGTCTTGTCTTCCGGGAAACCGAAGACGAAATCCATGCTGACCGACTTCCAGCAATCTTGCGGAATCGGCAGCGGATGCAGCGGCGCTTTGTTCTTGCCCGCAGGCTTCACGCGCTGGCACTGTTCGCATGAGCGTACATAATTGGCCACCCATTTGTACTGGTGTGGCCACCAAAACACATTAGACACTTGCAAGAAGGTCTTTTCACGTCCGAGATGCCCACTCGCTGGTGCATCGTGAAACTCATGCAGGATCGAAAGTTTCAGATCCTGGTCATGCGGTACATACACACGTGGGTAATCGAAGTTGGACAGTCGATGCCACAACAACCCGTCGTGGTAACTAAACCGAGCAAGCTTTGACTCGAGTTTGGCAGGCAATGACTCTTTGGACGAGCCGTCAAAGTGAGCAAGCAACAAGCGACATTCATCGTCCTTTGGATAAAGCGACTGAATATTGTCCTTGAGCTTTGTTTGCACTCGACTGATGCTCAGATGCATGAGATCAGGAGTGCGCTCCAAACACAGGGCGTCAGAGCTGCTGTCAGCGCTCGACTCGTAATCTGGACGGCGCGAGAGCGCGTCCGCCAGAACATTTTCCTTTCCCGGCTTGTATTCGACCCGAAAGTTGAACTCGGAGAAGAAAGCAAGCCATCGCGCCATTCGCTGCGATAAATGGGGGGAATTAATCGCGGTCCGCAAGGACGCGTGATCCGTGTACACAACGAACAGTGTCGCACCCAAAAGGTGGACCCTGAACTTCAAGAGGGCGTACTTGATCGCAAGCAGCTCCTTGTCGTGCACAGGGTAATTCTTTTCAGCTGCCTTAAGCAGTCTGCTTTGGTATGATACGACGCGCTCATGGCCGTCATCATCCTTCTGCATCAGCGCACAGCCGATTGCAAAATCGCTGGCATCGCACACGACACTGAAGGCTTTCGTGTGGTCCGGCAACGCCAGGACAGGAGCGCGAACGAGCGACTCCTTCACGTCAATGAATGCATTCATGACATCATTCGTCCAGTCCCACTCGACATCCTTTTTCAAGAGATGCGTGAGCGGACGGACTCCTGCCGCATAGTTGTGGCTGTACTTGTGCAAGTAATTTGCCAAGCCACTTGCGCAAGTCCTTGACATTCTTTGGGATCGGCCAGTCGGCGATCGCCTTGATCTTCTCTGGGTCCGCGCGGACGCCAGCTTTGCCAACATAGCAGCCCAGGATCGGTATCTCTGAGGCGCCAAAGATGTATTTCTTCAGGTTGCAATACAGACTGTTGTCTCGCAAGCACTGAAACACTGAGCGCAAATGTCTCTTGTGCACGTCAACGGCACTGAGATCTCCTTCGGCACGACTGTGCACGAAGATGTCATCGAAATAGCTCGGTGCATACGCACGATGAGGACGCAGAAGATGCGTTACCGGACGATTGAACGTCGCTGGTGCATTCCTCAAACCTTGCGGCATAACGAGCCACTCCCACAGCATCCCGCTGGGTGTGCTTACTGCCGTCAAGGGAACGTCACTCTCTCGCATGAGGATCTGATAGAACCCATCCATCAGATCCAGTGCGGAGAACACTGTCGAGCCACCCATGGAGTCGATCAAGACATCCTTCCTTGGGATCGGCGTTTGTGCCGGAATGGTGGCGGCGTTCAGCTTGTTGAAAGCGTGAACAATGCGCCAGCCACCAGTCGCTTTCCGCACACAAAACGTGGGTGAGCTATGTGGAGATTTGCTTTCTCTCACATGACCGGCGAGGGCTCGTTTCGCGAAGAACTCGTCGATAGCCTCAACCTGCTCGCGGGGCAGCGGCCATTGTCTGGTCACGCAATATTTGCTCCCAGGCTCGAGGTCGATCTCGTGCCGTACGCCACGGTCAACGGGCAGGGCACTTGGCACTTTGTCGGGGAAGACATCTTTGAACTCCCACAACAAGTCAAAGTATGGACTGCCTTTCACGGCGTCCCAATCCTGAGCAGCAAACCGTTTCTGTTTGTCTGGCTCCAAAACACTCTCATCCGCAGTGGACGAGGTGCATAGTTCGCTACGCGTGAACGCAGTCGGAACGACGATCTCGCGGATCTGATCACGCTCTAGATCCGCAAGAAAGAGCTCATAGCTCATTTCTTCGAGGGATACAATCGCCTCAGCGGTACTCGGCAGCTCATGGAGCGCCGCAAATTCAGCGAAGAACACTTCGTCTGATGCGTTTGCTTCCGGACTGCGCTTCGCGCGTCTGAGGGCCACGTCAACGTGAGCGCGATCTATCGACGGATCCGAGATCCTGTCGAAGGCGCGCAGCGAAGCTGCAGCTGCATTGAAAGATGGGGCAATCGTGTGCGAGGCGGCCGTTTCCTCAGCAACAGATGCCAATGCACTGTCTCTCTCGCGAGCTGACAACTTGCGTCGCCCTCGTCGGTTGATGCAAACGCGCGACCTCGCGGTTCTGAGCTCCAGTACTGCACCGTCAGGGTGGTACGAGCTGGTTGACGCGTGTACACCTGTACTGTCGCTGTCACTTGCGGGGCTGGCTCGGGTGCTCTGGAGCCGCACACTTGCGCACCAGTGTCCACGTCTGGACTTTCTGGCGCTTCCGCACAAACTGGGTTACCTACCGCAGTCGAACTCTTTGCTGGGCTCCCTGCCTCAGCGTGTCTTCTAGCTGGGCTCCCTGCCACAGCGTGTTCAAAGCTCGCATCCATTGCGTGGAAATTTTCCCGCAACCTTCGCTCTTCATCAGAGGAAGGGGTGGAGCTTCCGATTGTGCGTGCTCGCCAATCGATCCAAGGCTGATGTTTCGCCAGCCAAGGCATCCCTAGGATGAGGTCGTACCTCGACCCCATCGCTAGTACCACGAACGTTTCTTTGCAGACAAAGTCGCAAAAACTGAAAGAGAGTTCGACTTGAATCCCTTCAGTGTGTACTGTCGACCCATCGGCCAGACGTACGATCATCTTCTCGCGCTTGCCACTGTGGACAAGTCGCTCATACGCTTGCAGACTCTGTTCCAGAGCTGCCTTCGAGACGAAGTTCTGTGACGCACCGCAGTCAACAAGAACCGTCATTTTCTTCTCATAGCCCTTCACATCGGCGCTATATACCAACATCTCACTCGGAGCCTTGTTGCCAAGAGCTCCTGGGACTAAGCTTCCCATCTGCACGACTCTAGTAGTCGGCGACGCCGAAGCTATAGAGTCTGTCTCAGTAGAGCGTCCCGCTTCTACTGAGACATTCCGTTTCCCTTTCTTGCCATAGCGGATCTGCCACCTCGGTGAGCGTGGTTGCCGCGCGGCGTTTGGTAGTCCCTCGCCTGATTTCCAGTGCGAGGAGCAGACTGCCTTGGAGCGGGACACTTCGACTGATAGTGTCCCCGCTTGCCACAATTAAAGCAGGTCACTTCGGCGCTGCTGAGATCCATTGGCGTCGGACCATGGAAGCGCCGCTCATTCGTGACTGCTCGGTGGCTGTGATGCGCACCGTTGTGACGGCCAGCGTTCCAATCAGGTCGGCTGACTCTGAACGATTGCTGCTCAACGAGCGCAATGCGGATCGCATCTTCCATCGTGGCCGGCAAGCGTCGGTACAACTCCTGACGTGCTGGTCCACTGTTGAGGCCGTTGAGAAACGCAGGCACTTTCACAGACTCAGGCAAAGGACTGGTCGTGATCGCCGCGCACAGGCTTCTCATCTCCTGGATGTATCGTTCCAGTGAGAGCTTCCCTTGTCTCAAGGAGAAGAAACGACCTTGCAACAGCACTTCGTTGTTTGGAGGCTGATACATGGCGGTGATTCTCGCACGGAAAATATCCCACGTGTCGAATGCACACTCATCGGCGAGCAACGTCGAGAATGCCCATTCCGACGCTCGACCGCGCAGGTTCGAGATGGCGTAAGACACCATCTGCTCGTTGCTGTCGATGAGCTGAGCCTTGGCGCAACGCTCCACGGCGAGCAGCCAGTGGATGAGCTTGTCGCCATCCGCACCATCGAATTTCGGAGCGTCGATCTTGACAGCTCTTGGGCGGGGAGTTTGGGACGCGGGTGTCTGAGGCGCAGAAGCCGCACTCGACAAAGACGTGGCTGCACCAGCAACCACAGATACCACTCGCTCGAGCGCTTCGCGCGACTCAGCAGCTGAGCGCAGCATCTCTGCGGTCAAGCTTGCGGTGGCTTGCATTTGTGCTTGCGCACTTCGTTCTCCTTCGAGGCGCTGAGCGTTCGAGAAGTTCTCGAACTGCTCGAGTCGAAAGATTTGCTGTTCCGGCGACGCCGAGAGCACGTCTAGGGCGACTTGGTCGCCTAGCGCTTGTGCCATTCGGGTCAGCACACTCCGGTGTTCAGCCGAGAGGTGCGGGAACTGCGCAGGGTCAACTGACGCCATGATGAATCCTTGAGGAAGCGATTCAGGCAGTCACCTCTGCCGGGTCGTAGATTGACTACAAGTGCTACCAGTTGTAACCAGACACTCCCGAGTTACGCAGCACGGTACGTGTGTGAGGAAGCGTATGCAACGCTTCTCTCAAGGACTCTCTTCCGAGAGCTGTTGCCTGCTTCCTGCAGTGCAACAATCGGTTACCTATAGGTCTCTATAGAGTAACCGTCGATAACCAAAGACTCAGTTGACGGTAAAAATGGAACTGTTTATTCGTTGGGGGTTGCCCTCTGCAGGACACCCTGAATTACCTTTATGTAACTATGAACAATAGCAATCTCAAGTGTAATTACTCCCCATGGGGCAATGAGTGGCTATGAAAGACTAACGCTTGTTGTCTTATGTGATTGGATGAGATGCATGTTCAATTATATCCAATCGGAGGCGCCGTCACTCAGACTGGCTGTCGGCTCCACCGTGAAGGTTCGATCAAGTACTACGCAACCTCATTTTCGGCTAAACTTGGTGCCGTACTCTCGTACCGCAAGGTTCGGTTGGTTGTGTGCACAACACAAGTGGCGTAACCATGTTACAGTGTAAACCCCGGTACGATCGGCTGCCTGGCAGCAAGAGAGGTAATTTGGGCATATACATCTGTGGAAGATGTGTCTAATGAGAGTCAGGCGTGCGATGGCCCCTCACACTCAAATGACAAGCCCGTGAAGACCACTGGAGGTGGAGTAGTCAGGCGCCAGAAAAAGACTACTCCTGTAGCCAAGAGCGATGAAGGGTTCCGCTCTGGCAGAAGGAGAGAAGACAAGAAGACCGACGAAGAAGAACGAAGATCTGCAAGCGTCCCTGATCAAGACACAAGAGAAGCAGAAGATGAAGTGAAGAAAGAAAAACAAGCCACTTCAAGCGAATATGTGAACGTCGTAGTCTACAATGAAGAAGGTGACAGCCAGATAGTGCGTCACGTACAAGTTGAAAATCCTCCAAGTCTGGCTCAAGAATTGATTTCCTTGCCGTTGATGAGCAAGAAGACGCTCAAGCGTAGCCTGGCGAAAGGCGAAATTTCGCAAATTTGTGCGATCGTCGATGAAGCTGCCGACGATGTCATCAACACTGCGGAAGTGTTAGATGAGAAGACACGGAAGGAAAGGTTTGACGAGCAGTCGTGGGACGCTCTAAAGACAAACCCCGTGTATGGACTTGTCAAGGAATATGCGGACATATTCCCAGACAAAGTGCCTGACGAATTGCCGCAAGACAGAGGCATTCGTCACGAGATAGACGTACTTCCGGGAACGAAGTACTGCATCACAAGGCAGTGGCCGCTACCGAAGGAACAAGTTGATGCAATCGATGAGTTCTTCGCGCAGCGACAGAAGGCTGGCCATGTGCGCGAGAGCAAGTCTCCGCACTGTAGTCTTGCCTTCTGTGTTAAGAAGGCCACAGGTGGTTGGCGTATTGTTCATGCATTCAACAAATTGAATGATGCGACCATACCTGCTCAGACCCCAGTTCCACGTAAGGATGTGATCCTTGATGGAATGGTTGGCAGCACTGTCTTTAGCGCGATCGATCTGAAAGATGGATTCTATCAGATTCGTATGCGTGAGAGCGATGCACCATTTACAGCAGTAAGCACCCCTAGTGGTATGCTGTGGGAGTGGATGGTGATGCCACAAGGTCTGAAGAACGCGCCAGCAACTTTCAACAGAATCGTCACGAATGTACTTCGTCCATTGAGAGAGTTTGCACCGAGCTACTTTGACGATATCTTCGTCCATAGTAAGGCTTTGGGAAAGAAGAAGGATGTTGATGTTCATCTTGAACATCTTCGTCAAGTTTTTCAGGTTATGCGTGAAAACAAATTATACGCTAACTTGAAGGAATGCATCTTCTTCGCCCCTGAGATCCCTGTACTCGGTTGCTTTGTTGGCAAGAATGGCGTTCGAGCTGATCCTGAGAAAGTCAAGGCTATTGACGATTGGCCTATTCCTCAGGATGTCAAACAACTACGCCAGTGGTTGGGTTTGGCGAACTACCTGCACAAATACACACGCAATTACGCAGCACTAGTGCAACCTCTCACGAGTCTCTTGAAAAAGGACAATGAGTGGGAGTGGTCTGAGGAACATCAGGCAGCGTTTGCTGAAGTGAAGAAGAGCTTAAGAGAAGCTCCTGTCCTAGCTCTCGCAGATCATGAGAAGCCGTTCCATGTAGTCTGCGATGCGAGCGATTATGCCATCGGGTGTGCACTGATGCAACACGATGATGAGGGCAAAGAAAGAGTTGTGTCGTATTAATCACGACAACTCAGGCCCGCAGAAAGGAACTATCCGGTCCATGACAAAGAACTTTTGGCCATGAAGTATGTATTGGCAAAGTTCCGAGTCTATTTGCTTGGTGAGGAGCAGTTCGCTATTTACACTGATCACGCATCACTGCGGACAGCTGTAAAGACGCCTCACCTATTGTAACGGGGTTACACTGTAACATGGTTACGCACTTGTGTTGTGCCACACAACCAAACCGAACCTTGTGGTACGTAGAGTACGCGCAACAAGTTTAAGACCGAACCATGAGGTTCGTCGTACTTGCTCGAACCTTCACGGTGGAGCCGGCAGCCAGTCTGAGTGACGGCGCCTCCGATTGGATATAATTGAACACGCATTTCATCCAATCACATAAGACAACTAACGTTAGTCTTTCGTAGCCACTCATTGCCCCATGGGGAGTAATTACACTTGAGATTGCTATTGTTCATAGTTACATAAAGATAATCCAGGTTGTCCTGCAGAGGGCAACCTCCAACAAATAAACAGTTCCATTTTTACCGTTAACTAAAGCCTTTGGTTATCGCCGTTACTCTAATAGATACCTATTAAGGTAAAACCGATTGTATTGCACTGCCGGAAGCAGGCAACCGCTCTCGGAACAGAGTCCTTGAGAGAAGCGCTGCATACGCTTCCTCACACACGTACCGTGCTGCGTAACTCGGAAGTGTCCGGTTACAGCCGAGGTCTTCGTCGACTTGCTTGTCGATGCTGATCTCCTTCTTCTTCCAGTCAATGCTCGGTTGGTACCTTCTCAACCAGGGCATTCCCAGAATCAGATCAAACTTGTCATCGAGGTCGAGTGCTATAAACTCGCCTTCGCCTCGGAAATCGTCACATTCGATTGCCATACGCAACGTGCGCTTAGGCATCGTCACTTTCGATCCATTCGCCAAGCGAACGATTATTTCCTTGTTTGAGTTAGGCAGGTCCAAACCTTGCCTTCTCGCCACTTGTGTGCGGACAAAATTGTTCGACGCACCAGTGTCTACAAGAGCCCGTAGAGGTTCTGAGTAACCATCTACCTTAACCTTGTGGACTATCAAGGCTGGCTCTTGCTCGACACGCTCACATCTGTTCGCGGAAACTTCATGTGCATTGCGCACATCGGGGCAAGAGTTCTGCGCTTCTGCGACATTCACAGAACTCTTTGTTCGCCCAGTAGGGAGCCCCGCTCCTACTGGTCGTTCCCGTTTTTTGGCTGTTGGGAACGCTCGAATCGTCGGCCTCTACCTGATCGATTCGATCGCGAACCGTGTGTCGCTTGCTGGCTTGGCAAGGACACCTTGCAATTTCTCGCGATGTGGCCGGGCTTGCCGCAACGGAAACACTTCCCGTCATTGCGTGGCTGTCTGTTAGCGGTCGCATCGGCATACGAGATGTCCATCGGCTCTGGACCGTCGTATGTGACTGCGTGTTGTCGAACAGGACGAGGGCCGAAACCGTTGAACTTGGCTTGCTTGATGCTGAATTCTTCTTGCATCGCTCGCTCGATGGTTTCACCCAGCGTCTTCGGATACTCGCGGAACAGCTGGTTCCGAATCGGACCGTCATTGAGTCCTGCCATGAATGTCACAACTTGCGTTGAGACATCAATCGGCTCATTCACGATACTTGACACAAGGTATCGTGCTCGTTGAGCGTACGAGTGTAGGTCGTATCTACCCTGACGAAGCTTTAAGAACTCAGCGCGAGCTCGAAATTCGCTCTGCGGAGGCTCAAAAGCTCTCTTCAGTTCTCGCTTGAAGTCGTCCAGGTCGTAGAAGCAATGTGGCTCCGCCAATCGCTTCCCATACTCCCAACTCTTGGCTCGACCCGCAAGGTTTGACATCGCAAACAACACTTGCTGCATTGGGTCCCGTAGTTGTCTTGCAGTGATAGCTGCATCCAACTCAACGAACCATCTCGCTAGAGGTTCGTTTTCTCCGCCACGGTACAGAGATACATCGAGCCTCAGAGGCGCCACTCTCATCGCCGTGACAGGAGTTGCAGGCTGTCGATGAGTGTTCATGATCTCGCGATGCATGAAGCTCGTAGCCGCATTCCTCTGCTCATCCGGTGACGCTGATCTCAGCAAGCTGATTACAGCTGCCTCACCGATGACTGCTCGCATACGCTCGAGGGCTGCCCACTCGTGGCTAGACAAATGAGGGAAATCCTCATTCGTCAGCTCCACGGTCTCTGCAAGCATCGTACCCATCGGCGTCTCCATCCCTTCCATTGCTTCTCACAATCGAACAGGGGGTCTTGGAATGTCCGCGCACGCTACACAAGCGGCCTATGCAGACTCTTGACTTGGTCGCTGGAAGGACTACGAAGTGCTACCAGGTGTAAGAGTCTATTCGAGACAGCCTCAAACACAGCACGCACGCTTGCGCTTGAGAGGAAGACTTGAGAGGAACGTGGCAAAAATGCAACTCAATTGAAATGAGCTTATGGTTCCTGACACTACATATAAAACACCACTAGGACTCCTAGAGGTTTTATGCATAAAACCTAAACATGCAGAAATAAACCTATGAATCTGATGCATAAAACCTTGGGTACACTGAGGTTGAACCTACGGGATCTTCGAGAAACTTGAACTTGAAGTACCGCGAAGATTCCCTGCGAAGCGATTGGCTCACGCCACTCACTTCAGGTGACAGAGACACGTCCGTCTCGTCACCAGTGTTGTTTCCCCGAGTAGGAACCATCATTCACATGTCTAGAGTACTGTTGTGCGTAATCACGCCGAATCTCAATGATTGCGAGCGACCAACACTCAACTTAGACACAGATTGCTCTGACGTCAGACGATGACGTCACCTGTGCATGTGGGGATCACTTTTGTGTGCTTCACCCAATATCTTCGCACCCACAATGCACTTCCACAAGGTGGTGTGTGACACACACAAAGAGCCACCTTGCATGTAATGGCAGCCTTAGCCCATTACAGACAGGCACCAAGGCTCATGACGAACATAAGACCCGTTTCATTTACGAATAAAGACAACTTGATTCTCAAATCAGGTTATTCTTCAAATGAAACGGTTACAACAAATAGTGTGGGAAAACAGATAAAGCCCGCCAAAAATGATCGTCGTTTCAAAAGAGGCTGACTTTTGCGAAATCTCGAAGGTCTTCGTCCCAGAGCGGGGCCAACCATTCACAAGCAGTCGGAAAGATGAACGCGGTTGAGATAACCTGCGTTGTTGCGGCTGCCGCTATTTTGATCAGCGATCTGGACGGGTGGTCAATGCGTGCCGTGAATGCCAGCTGTCGCACCGTGCAAACCAACTTTTTTGAAGACAACTGTGCAAAGTGGAGCGATGGTGCTAGACACGCACGCCCGATCGCGAATCCACCAACGCTCAATCTCCCCCACAACGTCTGGAAATTGTTCTTTGCCAGTTTGCTTGGGTGCACTGTTCAACAAGCATGGCATTATGGAAGGTCGCGGTTTTGATGAAGTTCGCAATGAGCTTCTATGTCAAGATAAGTTTATTCTTAGAATAGTTTGCGGACCAATCCGATCGCCGTATGGGGTGCTAGGGATAGGTACAGATCAAAGATATTCCTCTTCCGCAAGGCATATTCCTAAATGAAACGGACCCTAACACCAATAGTAAGTGCATGAGTTACTATTGCAAACTAATACGAATGCTTGTATAGGTAAACTTCACTTGGTTCATGCCACAATTGGCTCGAGTGATGCGTGATTGAGAGTGAATTCCACAACAGTGATGGTGATTAGGAGAATGCTGCTTGATGAAATGGTGGAACAGATCACTTTCTTATTCTTAATGTCTGGTTGAAAATCAACTGGAACCGGACATGGATTCAGTATCTGGTCCTACGAATGGATTCTCACACTGAGGTTGCTATTCCTTCTTCACCTCGTTTATTAAAGGCTTTGTCGTCGAGAACGACGCTGCGGCAAGCCGCTCGAGGCATCTCTAAAGGCTGCTGCAAACAGTGTGAATAGAAAGAATTAAGTCCGTGTGCATTTATGCATGCGTTGCTCCACTACCGAAATATCTATAGCAAGCCCACCGTTTCGTCGTCTCGAATGGTCCCTCATTTGCTGGTTTGCTTTTGGGTCGAAGCAGGGGACATTCACACTTTCGTCTCTGCTCGCCATTGGCCAAGGCAGATGCCTCCCGCAGAAGTCAAGCATCTACACCCTCTTGTGAGCCTTCTTCACGACGTGACGCCTGCAAAAAGCAACGTTGACACTAATCGCCTGAACAAGACTGTCCAAGGTGGCAATTTGGCGTCCCAGCAGAAAGCACCAAGCCAGGCAGTGGCGTCGCGTCGGAATGCCATTGCTAGCGTTTGCAAGAAGAGGCTCACCGCGGGCCATGTTGTCCATTTACTTCGGCGACTTCTTGTGATCGCATCGGCGCTTCATTGCGTAGCCTTGTCGTCCACTGCGTGTCTCGACTCCATGCGAGTCCTCCGGCACTCTGGCGATACATCCATGGACTTTCAGCTGTACAAGACATTGCTCATGGGTGAACACACGGGAGACACGACGACTCGGGAGAGTCCGCTCCTCACAGCGATCAATTTCAGCACGGCGTCATGGTATGGTACACTGTTTCCCGGTAAATCGTTGACGGCATTCACCGGCTGCATGTCCACGACTGCATCGCCAATTTGCCAGGACAAATGTCAGCGAAAGATGTTTGCATCGCTTGCCACGTCGCTTGTGTACAACATCACGGCTCTGGATCCATCGACTTGCGAGCTGATCATGGCAGTGGTTGACTGCGCACTGATGTCTCTTGTGGATGGCGACGCGCCGTCGCCACGATACTTTTACTTGATGCGCATGGTCCACGACCCGGACAACGTGTTTTTGACGTCGGTTGTTCAATCCGTTCTGGAATACTAGATACCAAAGCAGCGATCGATTGGTCCAGCAGCAATCACTACAATCGCATTCACTAGCGATCTCAGAGCTACGCAAGTGACTCGCTACTTTGCATTGGCGATTGAGTATCCTTTCAAGGCAGCGAGTTTCGAAATCTACGAGTTGTATGAGGAGACGTTGGAGAGAGTGTGGTTCTTGAAGCGCATCCCATCGAGTTTGTGCGGTGGATCGAGGAGCATCGTGGCCACCACGTCTCTGACAAGATACTAATTGTCGTCAATGGACGAGCAGGCAAACTACATCAATATCATTTTGATATTACCCCAAGATCCACGCGAAGTACTCACCGAATGACGATGGATCAGCAAGAGCGTCGTGCGCAATTCGTGAACCTGGATGCATCTCGTGCATCTCTACTTTGCAGGCAGCGCGTCGTTCAATCTCGTGATCCTCGTGGTCGTGATGTATTCGAATATCTGATAGGGCCGGTTCTGGATCGGTGACGCGTTTGCCTCAATCGCCTCGCGGCTCTGAGTTCGGTGAACTGTCGCGGCTATCACGCGGTATATGGACGGCTTCTTCACCCTCATTGAGTTCGTGATTTACACTGAAAACAAGCTGCTCGGCGAGCGCGAAGGACGCATCTACTCATCGATCATGCAGGCGGATCTAATGATATTATACCTGAGCATCGCCAGTACTATCGGCACCATCTTTCAAGAACGGATCGACCCGATGCTGACGATGACGCTCTTCAGTGTAGGGCTCTACGCCCACTTGGAGACCACTGAATTGTTTCCGAGCCTGGTCGAGGTCCTTGTCGATTGCGCGGATCACGAATACTGGCTTGGACTCGGGCAGCAGGACCCCAGTTTGCCTCAACTAACTCCCCTACAAGTCTGGAATCATTACGAAGTCCCGAAGCCCAGCGCTGCGGCGGTATGTGCAGCGCTGTTCCCCGCGTTCAGTACCTTGGTGCTCATCCTCGTGTACGTGTCGATCCGCAAAGCGTTCCAACACTTCCGCCCGGACCTCACTAAGAAATGGAAACTGAACTCGGTGCGAAAACGGTCGAGTTCACTGAGAGCAGAGGAAAGGCCGAGACTGACGCAGTTTGAGATCGCGACGGGCGTCGAGTTGCACCCGCGATACGGCGTCGTAACCAACCACATCAAAAGCATGATGTTTGTGTCCGCCGACGGCGTCCACGTGAACATCTTTGTGATCGCAAACGGCAAGTTTCTGGTCCACACGAGCAACCTCTTCACGATTTTGCTGATCAAGCTGACCAGTGCGCTTCAAGAACGTGTACGTGTACGACGTGGACGGGAACGCCGTGAAGGAAACACCCCGGCTTGTGTACCCGGAGACTATCCATACAGGGACATGTTGCTGCTGAATCTCCGAATATTGCTGTGAGAGAGCGACAGCGTGCTTCAAGTGCATCGTGGGACATGGCAGTGGTGACCTGGTTGGACACGCCGAAAAGAAATATGATCTTCCAGCACATGAGATATTTGATATGTTGGGCACTCCGATATTCTCACGATCGTCCAGGACTCTGGAAATCAGCATCAGCTCTCTCTCTCTCTCTTGCACAATCCAAACCGTTGTTTGTGAATATCTCGCTGGGGATGATTCATTCGTAAGTACAACAGCTCGACACCTCGACACCTCACAAGCACAAAAGCACACCAAAGCTCAAGGATCTGCTAGAATTTTTTGCAAATATCTCGACAGCAACACCTCTATCTAAGCAACTCAATAGCTTGACAGCTCAACAATGGCTCAGCAGGCTAATGGCTTCATGACTTCAGAACGATGCACGAGGGAACAAAGATCAGATGATGTTGTCTAAGATGAAGTTTCCATTATTGATAAATAGACTCATTGCCATCTACATGGATATGCACATATCAAAACACACTACACGGACAGACAGACTACACACTCGACTGGGTTTTTCGAACACACATCAAACGGACAGTGCACACTAACTGCAAGGAGGCATGCTTCTCACTTTCTTCGTTTAAAAGTGGAAGCTGCCGGAGAAGGTGCCCATCGTGCGCTGCAATGGGATCTTCTTGTGCAGGAGCGACGCAATTGGTGGGAGCCTGACGACTGCGGGAGCGTTGCTGCCATGGCTCACTGGCGACGATCGGAACTGGTCGTAGCTGGACGAGCTGAGGCTGAATGGGACGCTCAGATCTTTCTTCTTGTTGCTGGAGCTCGCTGGCGACGCGGCAAACTCGAACGATGGCGAGCACGGCTCGGCCAAGATCTTGTCGAAGGCCGCGCGGCTTGGACCACCCGGACCCTTGAGGATCGTGAGCAACTTGGCGCGTTGCTTTTGCAGGTGGTCATTGTACGAGCGCTTCTGCGTCTCGGACTCGCAGCAGCGGAGTGCCTTCTCGATGGACCAGATGCTTTTCCGCAGACCGCGGATCTGACGGTGCGGCCAGCGAGGCACGCCGTTCTTGCGGCAGATCTTCTTCATGAGCGTCATGCAGATGCCGAACATGGCCGCGACTTCGGCGAGCGGCTTCTCAAAATGAGGACGAAGCAGGTCGAGCGTGATCGACTTGGACGCGTTCGGGAGTGCACGCACGCGCTTCTTGTTGGCTGGCGACTGTCCTGGGGCGACCGAGTTGTTGCGCGCGACAATGTCCGAGACCGAGGGCGATTGGATCGTCATGCGCTGCATGGTCATCAGAGGCAGCGGCGGCGAAGTGGTCGTAGCCGCGGCAGCTCTCGCGGTCGGGATGTTGAGTGCCGGCAGCGCCATGCGCTCGATGGCGGCAGGTCTGCTCGAGGTCCACTGAGAAGCAGCCATCGGAGAATTCATCGCGTGCTGGTGTGGCTGCATCTGCTGCAACACACGTCGAGGGTGGTAGCTCTGCGCCAAGTCGAAGCGCGCTGGCTGCTGCTGGTGGTGCTGGTACGACACACGCTCGAACGACATGGTTAATCAGCTACTGGGGGTCGCTTTGAGCTCTACACGGCAAATTGGAGAATGAACTGAGGTCACAATTGCCGGGAGCGAGAGGATCACCAGACAGGCAGACGACGCAGGCAGCTGCGTTCAGTCTCTGGCCGCGCATTTGTCAGAGACCCGCCTCTGATTGACTGGGCCAACTGTTCACCCTCATGGGTGCGAAGCCACCAGCTGGCGCGAAGAGGTGCAAGTGGTCTCGAGTGTCAACGGGAAAGCCCACTGTCCTGGAAAGAGCGAGACCGTTCGAACGACGACCATGTAGAGTCGCGACCTGATGCTGCAGGTTTAGTCACTCGCTCAACGGTACGTACTGTCGTCTGATAGTGCGGATCGGAGCGCGCCAGGCATGAAAAAAGGCTGCGCTTTCATTGAATGACCAGCACGCAGTCTTCTACTTTACGAACTGGTGTTCATGGGGCTCAAATTTTGGCGGCAGATATACAGACTTCGGCTTTCTGGCATGTTTATTGTGTGTGTGTGTGGGATCTGATGGGAGAGACTTGGCTCAGGGCGTGCGCGTTCAAAAGGATCCGAAAGGAGAAACATGGCACGATTGCTGTGATAACAGAGCTACCTACGTACGTATCATTTCAAAGCCTTCATGCTGGTTGCATGTCGTCGTGATGATCCGTTCGGATATAAAACGCTCGAGAGAGCGAAAGAGCTTGTTTCTGTGTCCTACAGGAGGATCGCGGGGGCATCCAGTCTACATTTTCCCTGACCGGGTTCCATTGTAATCACTGCTGTCACCACGTGTCGCCACACCAAGAGGCACAACGCGCTCTCTGTGCTGTTGATGAGGCACGGATGAGGTGTTGTCAACAATCACCAGAGCCTCTTTGACTGTGCGATCCGCGCCAGTGCTGTTCGCAGCCACCAGATGGATTCCAAGAGCTGTGAAGTGATGAGCAAAGAGTCAGCGTCAAGTCAGACCTAATTTCAGACTGCACGGAAATCGGGTGTGATAATCAAAAGTAAAAGCTAATTCGGATCTTGTTTGCGATGATCGAGAAAGTGCCACCTGGCCGTACTCAACATTCCCTATTAAGCTGAAGCTATGAAACTGCTGCCCTATTTTCGACTTTGGCACAAATCCGTATGATTCGGATGAAAGCCTCATCGAAATGCCCACGTGGTTTGACCGACTATGCCAGCGATCTACTCGGATTATACGCCTCGTGTAAGCAGTTCGTTTACCTCGGAAGAAACAGAGAACACGCCGCGCAAAACTGAAGCGCGGGCGTGGAAAACAGCGCGTCTTGGAGCACGGAGAGTGAGATTAACGGCCATTCTTGAATATCGACTTCCGAACCCAACCATCTGCAGGATGAGGCGGTTTATTCGTTCTGCTTACTCGACAGTAGTAGTACACAACTGAGGAAAGAGAGATGCCCGCCAAGTCCACTTGGCCAATATCCACACTCATCAACAATATTTGACAGCGCTGAGAAGACAAAATCGATCCAAAATTCACGGCGCAACAGCCACTTGGATACCTGTTGCACACGCACCCTCTCTTTCGGGTATGGATGGGTACTAATCCTCCTTTACGTGCACCAAATCGTTGAATTAATAAACAAAACAAAGCAAAGCAGTGACCTCTCGTGAGTTTATGCGTCGTGTGCTTCTCTCGCGCTATCCGAGCGTAAGAGTTGGTGCTGCACGCCTCCATATCAGCATTCGACTGGCTGCTGCTGGTGTGAGACTATCAGGGAAAAAAGGATGGATCGGGTTGGAAATGCACGCAGATGGCGTGTATTTTACCTCAGCGTCGGTGCAGAAGCTCTCTTCTGTCGGTCATTGTTCTTTAATAGTGGGACTCACTCGCCAATGGACATGCCTCTACGTACCTTGTGGCGCATCAATTTGTTGGCGGATGCATCAGGAGTAGCACAATACTTCAACAGATGCTTTCGTTCGCAGCTATCGGGACGTTGAAGAGCCTCACTGAACCGATACAAATGGCTCTCTAGTCTGGACTGGGTTCGTCGCATGCGGATGGATGCTTGAGTCGGCATTGCCAAATCCATATTCTACATCACTGCACAGTCGTGATGATTAACAAGTTCCATATTGAGTTGCCTTACTGACGCCGATGCTTCCGTCTCTGTCTGCATTATATCGTCGTATAATATTCCATGAGGTGACTCTTTCGAGTGCTCTGAATGGATGTAGCCATCTGCTTTTCACGTCATCTACTCCATCGTGCGTGGTATGTTGGGAATGTCCTGTTCCGTCAGACCAGCTCACCACATGAAAAGCTGTGCCCAGCGAGTTGGACCAATGTGGCGAATCGCCGCCTTTTCAGTGAGACCGGAGCTTCACACTCTCCGACTTGAATGACGGTATGTAATGGCCAATGTGAACAACGACACCCGTCATGCCAATTTACTGCTATTCAGTGTGCGCGATTTCATTGAAGGACATTAGCGATTTTACGGTCACGTCGAAATTGCTTGACCCTTTCCGCCTTCATTTCGATCTGGCGGCATGACCCAAAAGTCGCCATGTTGTATGCCGCAAACAGCAAAAAACGCGAACACAAGTGCGCAGACAGAAGTATTTAGCGCACAGGATACAGTCTCACACACTGTCGAGGGTACAGACGAAGCCACCGATGATGTCTTAAACGCGGTTTAAAGGGGTTGATGCTCAAATGGCTCATCTTCCAGCTCCGTTGTCCATAGGTCGTCGGTCAATAGGCGAACAGCTCAATAGCTCACATGTTCAGGAGTTCAATAGGTTATTGCATTGAGGCTCTGCAGTGTAGCAAGTTGCACACGAGGCGCTCGATTCCTTTGCGAACGGGAAAGGAGTGGCTGTAGCATCTAGATGTGTCTGTTGGGTTCGCGGTTGAACCCTTTCCTGCACGAGGGCATTCTTGTGAATCAAATGCAATAGTCAGAGCCATTTTGTCCCGACCTCTGCATTGTCCTGAGCTGTACCTACGCAACAACAGCGCGACGGGCTGGAGACACCGAAAGGAGTTGGCGCAAGTGTGAGAAAATTCAATCGCACATTTTGGATGCTGTTCGAGTCGCGCGCATCTGGGTAACACCCAAACAGCAGACACCAATGTACGACCCATCTTCAAAGTGCAGTGCCCCTAAATATGTGCATATTGCAATTATTGTTTCCGTTTTATAATCAGCTGTAAACCTCAAAGGAAAAGCAATAATAGGGAGACTCTATTTTTGGTTGAACTAATGTGCTGTTTTAACGAGATACAGAGCTCGTGAGTATTGATTTAAGGTAAACAGATTGACAAAGTAAACCAACGAGATAAGTTATTTATTTGAGGTATTGCTGTCGTTCAGAATGCTCGAGTACTTATTTACAGCATCACTCAACACGATTGTCACACTACAGCAGCAAGCCTCTTCCAGCTCCAGCATGTGCAAAACGGCATCAGCATGACAATCATATGCAATGTGACAGCTTCATGCGATAAACAAAGACTTCCCCGACGTGAGAGTCGTTCAGTTTGCACGCTTTCGACGCAACATAATACACCTGAGAATCGCTCAGCGTTTCGTTTCAATGCATCCGTGGCAGTTCACGCTTCAGTAATAAACAAACACACTCCGACTCATTTGACACATTCGAGCGTGAGCCCATGTCAGCGTTTCAACTGCACGATAGCTTCCATTGCGTTATCTGAAAAGCCGATGCGTGGCAGTCGCTGCTAGCTGACGTTATGAGCAATGATCGTGCCGAGTTCTGTCGAAATATGGCTGAGGTGTCTTTGATAGAGACCAGAGAGTGTTGCTGTTCCGGCGCCTCCGTTTGAAGTTCGTCGCTTGCGACTGTGGGTTGAAGTAGCGTGGGTTGCCTTGAAGTTCAAGGTCCGCTGCGCCAATCAGGGACTTGCAGTTGCATCAGCGGGACCAAACCGAAGCACCAAAAGTGATGCGCGTCGACAAGTACAATCCTGTCATACATAATACCTTGTCTATTTACTGCATTTTTGAATTATGCAAAGCCTTAGGTCAACTCCGTGCTGTGTCAAATATGATATCCTCTGTTGCGCGGTTGGAGATTCGCCAACTAGCTCATACGACTTGAGCTTGCATTTTGGGACAGGTTCACGGAGGGCGGACCGAGCCACTTGCCGTTTCAACACGCCATTCAAGTTGAACCTGTGGCTGCAAGTGCAACCACAACGAATACGCTATGAGAGTCGTAGGTTGGTTTTTGTATCGTGTAGTTGTAGTTGCGCAGACTTCCTTCTCCACAGTTGTTTATAGCTTGAGATTTCTATAGATTTCTCCATTCCTTGCCGTTGCAGTTGAAGAACCACCAACGAGAAAAAACGCGTCGAAGCCTGCAGCTTCAAAGCAAGCAGACAGCACATAACAAAGAGAAGATTCTTCTGACGTTCTCGAATTCAATTATGCAGATCAGTTCGAGACCGGTTTGTTTCTTTGTTTCGTGCTGTTGTCCTCGCGCAGACTTTCTCCAGCGTTCCTTCCTATCGCTTCTGGCTCGAGGTTCGATCGATTTTCCCATTCATATGTTGAAGCTCAACCAACCAAAGAGGTATAAGAGAGAGCGTTGAAATCCTCAGGTGCCTGCAGTGGCGCCAGCAAACTCCGGTAGATTTTTATCTCCGTTTCGTCTCCATTTGCAAGAAGGAGAAGTGGATTGAGCGTGACGTGCGCTGATCATTTTGGTCACTTGTGCTCCACGTCGTAACCAAGTTGCTGACTGTGGCTTTTTCTCGCCTGCTGATTGGCTGAGCGTGCAAACTAGAAAACCCAATCCATGAACCAGAAACCCTCTATTCGGATAAGCTGGCTGCACTAAAAACACCCAAGTCACAGAGAGATGCGGCGAGCATACTCACCTCCAGTCATTCGTCGTCAGCGTCTTCGTGGCGCGTCGCTTTGTCTCACCTGACTCTCCGTTTCTACCCAATTATCCACTTTCAGAGATCTCTGTCCAATGCATGTTATACTTTCTTGCAGCTGATCTTCAAATTCGTCTATGGCAGGGGATGCGATTACATGGGTATCAACTTGAATCTCGAGCGTGATGGGCCAGTTGCGCTGAATGTGCCAACGCACTGGCATTGCACCGGCCGAATCGCATGGAGGAGGTCCGAGCGAGTGGGTTGTGTTCTGGTCCTCATTGCTCAATTGGCACGCGACCACGCGCACCCACGCTCCAGCCATCCTCCCCCATCTTACCAGCTAACAGCCATGAACACGGCCATGCAGTCCACCGCTCCGTTGACTCCTCAGTACCCGACGCTGCAGCCTGCGGGAGCGTTCCTCAAGCAGGCGGCATCGGGCCACGCGTACGTGCCTGCGCAAGTGTACGACGACTACCTCATGGAAGACGAGAAGCTGCTGATGGCGGGATTGACACGCGCAGACAACCCGACGTCGCCCACGTCGGTGTCGGCGACCATGTCGTTCCTGGCGTCCATTCGGCAGGGACTCGACGATTTGAAGGTCCAGGAAGATGATGATGACAGCGATGAGGAAGATGAGGAAGATGAGGAAGATGGATCGTCCCCTCGCTACTACTCGTCCAGTAGCAACAACACGTACTACTCGCCGCCGAGCTCGTTTGCGACGAGCCTGAGTCCGCAGGCGTTCGCGCTGGCGTCGGACGCGATGCTGTTGAAGGATCCGCTCTTTGCGCGGAATTCCTCCAAGCCCGAAGACGACGGCATGATCTTCGACATGGACATGTAAGCGAGTTGCCACTACTGCGTCAGTTAGTTAAAGTTATTATTTATAGATATTTCAATCGAAGTGCACACAGCGCCTTCACTCATTACGAGTTTGTTGTTGTTCATATTTGAAATGCCTGGAGCTTTCCATAAGCATTTTGTTTTTTCCTCGCGATCTTGGCGCAGGGAATCTGGACAGGATGCACACTTACTGTTAATCTTGTCGCATCTCTCATCGTCAACGCCGAGATTGAGGCGTAACGATAGCACAAACGTTTTGAAGATTCCTTTTTGCCTTGACCATTTCATTCACGCAAGCAGAGAATTTATGTCAAATGTCAAACAGAATGCCTCTTGGGGGTTTGTTTCGCACAACACGGGTACAATTATATGCTTTAACGCTATACAAACGGCAATCACGACGGCCACACAATAAACATTCAACACTGCATCTCATACCTTCACGTGAGAATCTTCGTTCTCACGGGTCTTTTTCCTTCTCTCTTTGGGCTTCGTATCCACTTCGATCGTGGATTTCATATATTTGGTGGTACAATCTGTCGGGGTCTAAATTTCATGCTCCTTGGCAAAGAATCGGTCGTCGTGCATCGTTTGCACGTCCTGCTCGGAGAAATTGGAGATCTGGCCAAAGCGACCGTCCATGACGAGCGTCTCGGTGTTCCTTCGGTCGGCGTCCCGTAACGTGCCAGGCACGACAATGTCGTACTCGTCTTCGTACGTGTTGCCCGAGGTGAGGCTGACGGCGCTGGACTTTCGCCGAACGCCCTGGTACACCGGCTGATGTGGAGGTCGAGGCGGCGCTGGGGCTCCAATCGATTGCGTGCGGTTGGAACGAGGTTGCTGCTGCTGGCTGTACTCCTCGTCTTCCTTCAGCACAGACTGCTGTCTCGGACGAGCAGCATTGTAGCTGATGGCGGAGCTCGTCACGGTTCTCGACGCGTACAACGAGCTCGCATCACTCGGGTGGTCGTACTGCGTGTTGGCAAATTCGACCGTGGACGACGTGAGACTGGCCATGGACAGCTGCGAAGGCAAGTCCGAGTGGGTGCTCAGGTTGTGTTCTCGACGACTCGCGCCAGCAGCTCGGCTACCTGCATGACCGCGGCCCACAGGCGCAGCCATGTATCCCGGCGTCGTTCCTCGTCCGTCCACCTGCAAGTTGAACTGCTTGTTGGAATCTTCGGGGGTCTTCAGACCCTCCAAGTCGCGCTGCTGCTTCATGCGGCGCATGACAAACACCCCGACAAGCGCAGTTCCGATCACGGCTGCTGCGATCACGGCAACGTTGACATATTGAGACGACATCCTCGTCGACTCCGCTGACACGCCGCTGCTCGATTCCAACGATTTCATCTCGTTCGGAGACGGCGCTGGCGTTCTCGAGGACGCACCAGACGATGTTGACCCCGAACTCGGCGTACTGGTTCTGGTACCGGTGGACGTTGCGCTCTTGTCCGTCGTCGACGCTCCGTTGCTGGCGTCGGATATCTTGGTACTGCTAGTGGGGTTGTTCTGGATCGAGTTTGGACTCTTTGCTGCTGTCTCTGGTGCCACTGATGTGGCGGCAGGAGTTGTAGTTGTTGCAGGAGCCGGCGTCACGGAGGGTGTCACGGAGGGCGTCACGGAGGGCGTCGCCGATGTCGGGGCTGGAGTGTCGACGATATTTGGAGGCGCCACGGTCGCTGGGGCCAGTGTCAGCGTCGATTTCGGGGCTGCACGAAAGACGTTGAGGCATAAATTAGTCTTCTTTGACATGCATATCCACAAAGACGATAAACAAATATACATCAAAACGTACGGCATATGAGCAGGAGGTCCGGGTACGGACACTCGCCGCTGATCTTGTCGTAGCACGAGTACCCGCCGGAGATCGCGTACATGCACACGGGGCACGTGTCGGTCGCGCGATTGCAGGACGACTCGCCGTTCGCGATGCACGTCACCGTCGAGCAGATACTCGTGTCCTGTGCTCTAACCACCGCATTATAACTCGCAAGGACGCTCAGGACCGCATACAGCGTCACCATCGTCACCATCTTCCGTCCACCGTGAGGTCGTCGTATTAACCCCTGCGCTTTTGCCGCTTCTATGTAGTGAGACTTCATCCCTCTCCGCATGTGGTTCGCCATCTCTGTGCTGCGTGCTGTGTCTGTGAATGAAGTAGTGTACTGTATACGCGTTCACTGCGTATATAGGTGAGTAAATATCTGGCGTCTTGACGCCTTGTATGATCAGCTTGGCACTGCTGAACGCTAGGTATCGAACTCGCGCCGCGGCGGACGGCGTCGGTGCCTCCTCCTCTATCAGGAATGAGGGAATATGGCGCAGCACGAGTGGATGGGAGGGACAAGAGGGGCGGACTAGTAGAGGCGCGTCTCCAAGCGCACGAAGCGCATTGCAGTCGATCGTGGACGCCAGATGCGATTGCCTCGGCGCCTGGCTTCTCTGGTCATCCTCCAGGTGGATGCGAGCTTCACAAGCAAAAGTGGGAGTGCACGATTTTTACCAATGACATAAGATATTTTGTGTTTTTGGCCAATAAGAGGGGATGGAGCAGACGGTGCACGAAAACCATGTGGCGCGAAAATGTGCACCTGTGATGTTGGATATTCTACCCTCTATACTTAGTGTAATGACTAGTAATCATGTGGTCATTATAAATTGAGCTTTTAGGTTGCTCTGTACATTAATAAACAGTCGGGTAACCTATTACGAAGGGGGCATTCACAGATTTGGGGATACCAACACCATGTGAACGGTAGAGGCGAAGCAGTCGCGCCGCTCACACAGCAAGTCCCCTTTACACTTTGTGCATGCACTGCAAAAGACAGCAAGCGCTGGCTTTCTGTATTATCTCGCACTGCTGCGCTGCAGTAACGAACACGTCGCTCGCTCAGACGCGTTTACGGCAGGTAAGCAACAAGGTGCAAGTGCACACACGAGCGCTGGCTTTTCCGACCCGCACGTGGAGATATAAAGCTGGTCTCCCTGTCTTTCAACATGTGCGTGAGGTATCTTCTACACTACAGACTCAATGCGGTGACGTTATGCTGAGTAGCAGACCTGGTGTTTTCGAATTTATTGAACATCTTAGGACTGCAGTCAGCACGTTTGTCTTTGGCCAGTTAAATAACAGCACATGGGTACATCGAGTCAGTCCGGTCGTCCTTTCGATGGAATCCATGAAGATGTTACGTTGGGTTTTCGAGGTCAAAGCGTGGAGGACCGCCCTCGCTCCAGTAGTTTTGATAAAGGTGAAAAGAAAACGTCTCTAGAGAAAGAAAATTATAGGAGCCGCACCCCGAAAGGAATCGAAATCATGCACACACGTGTGCATATCTGAGCGGCTACCAACCGAGCGTCGTACCACATCTTTGTGGTTTCCTTCCGACGCTGTGTACGACATCGGGAGCTTCCCTTTCTGGCACTGAGACCCTGCTGCAGGAAGGGAAGGTGCATGCTGCAGCGCTTGCTTGTTCTCAGGTTCAACTCAACGAAGGCATCAAATGATTTGCGCCTACCAGATCTGCATTACGAGCACCCAGGGTTCATTCAAGACGAGACAACTTGACGCCACAAGAGTGCTTGGATGAAGCAGAACCTGCATCAACGCCTTCCCCATCGACGCTCGCTGTTCCTTCCGCTCCTGTAACTTCCACCGCAACGATGGAAGTGGCACAACGACAATTCCGTTTATGACATGAACCAGCCAGCTAAAGAGAATGCATTTTAGAGGCAGCACCTCCTGGTCGTCGACGCCGTCTCAGTGCGTGATGTCAACCTGAAAGTGTCGTGCGATCGTTTTGCGCATTTCTAGTTTGGAAAGGTCTTCAAGTCTGAAAGTTGTGTGGGACGATCGGCAGAGTTCACCTACAAGCTGAATGAAAGACCAAATACTCAGCGGTTGAGTGGGATAATGCGCAACGCATTCGGCGCCGCCACATCGTGGAACCCATGATGTTGACGCAGGTTGCGAATGCATGAGCTGGTCACTTGGACCATGTTGAACCACGGACGGCATCAAAGCGCAGAAAGACTGTGCAACTTTTGTCGATGGGACAACGAGGAATCTCGATGAGAGCGGGATAATTTACAAAGCAAGGTGTCAAGGTGGTCTTTTTCAACTACTTTTCATCTCACAACTCTATGCAGCCTACCTTGTATTGTAAAGTGCTCGAAATCGGACCCTTCTCATTCGTTGAAACTGGTGGATATCGGCTATTGTGACAGTACAAACGGCATCGAGAATGCGGGTGACAAATAGAGGGCTCATGTCCCCAAGCACAACTCTCACAAATCAGCAAATCGGCAGGATGGCACTATAGACACTTCAACCTCAAGCACACTTTTTTCATCAGATATACAGAGATACAGAGATACACGCGCAAATGGGTCTGTCATTGACTCTATACAGCAGTGGACTGTAAAGGAACAACAGCTACATACGCCATTTGCCGATACCAAATGCGCTTCTGTGGAGAAATACTCCACAGCAAACAGCGCAGGTAGCATTTTCCAAGGTTCTGCAGCATACAAATTGCAAGTCAAAACGCAAAACTACCAAGCAACTGAAGGAAAAGTTGGTCACCCAAACCCGCTCTCCCTTCCTCTCCCTTTCTCCCCACCACCACACGCTGACACAAGCACACAGACAAGCACATACCGTTTGTGAGCGCCATCGATTCTTCCACAGCAACGTCCAGCCTGCAATCTTCATACCAAGGCTATTCATTTAAACAGTATGCAAGAAAGCATCAATTGATGCACATGCTGTTTACGACCACAGCACATTAATTCAATGATCAATTTATAGAATGCGTGTGTGGCGTACCGCGAACGTGACCCTCTTTGAACCTCTCCCATCTCTCATCCTTCCTTCATACACTCGCTCTTTCGATCAGGACGGTGTGCGCCACGCACAAGGTCTCTCGCGCCATTCGCCGAAAGCAACGTGTCCGCGCTACCGCCCACGCATCCGTCCGCCGTCCACACCCACACGCACAGCACCAGCCAGCGTCCTGTCTCCTGCGTGCGTGTGTATGTATAAATAGTCAACCGCGTGCAACCGATTCGAGACACGACAACCGCAAGACCATGGAGAGCCCGACGAGCTTTGCGCACCTGGACGCGGACCACGCGTCGGCCGCCGTGCGCCGCGAGAGCGTCGTGATCGGCGGCGAGCAGGCGTCCCTGGAGCTCGCGCGCAGCCTGCCCGAGCTCATCGAGGAGCTCCGGCGGCTGCGCGTCGAGATGGAGAAGAGCACCAAGGTATACGGCGCCATCAGCTCCAGCCAGCAGCAGGTCAAGTCCTCGGACGTCAGCAGCAGTGCGACGAATGGCGTTAGCAGAGACAGCAGCGGCATGAGCAACAGCACAAACCGGGGAAGCAGCGGCGGCGGCATGCCCAACAGCAACAGCAACACGAGCAACGGCAACAGAAGCAGTTACCACTACAGCATGGGCGGCGCCGGTCTTGCCGGGCGACAGAGCATCTTCACGCCGTTTGCAGACAGTATGGTCGATGAGCGCAGCAGCATCGTGACGACAGGTTCGCCGATGGATCTCGGTGAATTGTCGGCGCCGCCCATGTTCCGTCAAATGTCGGCGCCAGTGAAGCGCGTGCAGGAGCAGCAGCAGCAACAGCAGCAGCGCATGCCTCGTCCGGCTGCCGTTGTGGTGTCGAGGCGCCGCCCGGTGCGCATTGTGGACTACACTGTGATGTGGGTGAGCGGGGAATGCGGAATCTCGCTGCGCAACTTCTCGTCCAACAAGATCGGTGCCCAGATCGCCGTGCTGCAGCAAGCCAACGGCGTGACCACGGGCATCTCGAACTGCCGCCTCGGCGACCAGCTGCTCAGCGTCAACGACGACCACGTTGAGACCATGGGGTTCAAGGACATCGTAGAGAAGCTCAAGACCACGCGTCGACCGATCACACTCGGGTTCCGCACCAACCCGAATGTCGCGACGTCCCCCGTATCGTCCTCGTCTTCGTCGTCGTCGGTGAGTCGATCGTCCTCAGGACGCTTCAACTCGGCGCGCACCACCAACGCGACCGCCTCCTCTGGAAGCAGCCGTCAGCAGCACTTTTTCCCACCAGAAGACGAGGCGCAAGACAACGCGATGGGATCCTCGGCGTACGCGGCCGCGCCTATGCGCACGAGCAGTAACGGCAGCCTCAAGGACGACATTGATGGCTGCGGCGCAGACGAACGAACGACTGATGCGTCCGTGCGTTCGTCCACGTCGACGCTCTCGGACGAAGTCGAGGTCTGGTGCAAGGAGCAGGAGGAGATGCACAGCGACATCATCGTGCTGCTCACGGAGACCGTGATGCGGTGCGAGAAGCTGCAGCAGGAGACTATGGACCAGGTCTCGCACTGGATGCAGCTCGCGAACCTCGGATCGTCCTAATTCCTTCGCGAACGGCTCGCAAACGGCATTGTGAGTTACTAGTGAACCCGATAGTTCATGACCGGTGGAAGATTATGTGCGTGTTTGCTGCCGTATATTGTTCATACACGAGAGAAAAGAAGATTGTAGAGTTGATGTGGTCTAAATAGTATAAAGGGTGCAAGCTTCCGATTCCTGTTGTTCAGTCGTCGTCTACTATGAGATGAAAATGCTCTGTCATCAACGTCGTCAGACACGAATTTTCTCTCAAAACTTGTGTCGACATGGCTGCGAAATCCATTGCTTCAGCTTCAACATCACACCTCAAGTGTTATTCGAGCACCAGCACCGTCATCAGCGTTATCGCGCCTGCAACGGGGGCCACACCAGCAAAATGCACGGCTTCCGTACGTGCGCGTAGTACCAGACGAACTCTCTTGCACATGAACTACTGGAAGGACATGATCTGCTAAACCATTTCTGGGGGGAACTGAGACAATAGCCATAGTCCATACTCGAGCAAAGCAAGATTCGAGCGCCTGCAACAACGACCTCATCATCTGCACACCAGCGCAGGACTTTCGTTCATTTGATCCAAATGTGGAGCTAGTGTCGGTGCCATGCTCCAGCGTTTATCTAAGTCATATCTCCTCGTTGACATGACTTGGCGTATTATTTGAGTCATGTTACCAATGTTATTGCAGAGCAGCAATAGCAGAGCAACGCTGATGAGTTGGAGGCTCAACTCACCCTGAAGATTCTCAATACCCACACACGATCAAAGAGTACAGGGACTTGCTCCACACGTTGACATCACTACAAGCGGTAACGCACCAGTTGCACAACACCCTCACTGTTGTTGATACTAGCAACGCGCCATGTCACGACGATATCAACGGCATTTGTCATGAAGTGATGCGGTAATGATCCTGAGTCCCTCATGAAACGAGAGCTCGTGAACTAATTGAGCTAGTGGCAGATGCTTCATCGTCGCCACCGTTGTCGTCACAGCAATAGCAGCGCACTGAGGCTGCGACGACACCCTCCAGTCTCGGTAGAGCAGCTCATGCACATGCAGCAAAGTCTGCAAGTGTACCCATCAGCGATGTGGTTGTGTGTGTGGTGAGTAGCCAATCAGATGCCAGCAACCTCTTTGCATGAACAGTCAGATCCAGATAAAAGAGCGCATTTGCATCTACAGCTACACAGATGTCCACACGGACATCAACAAGTTGAAGGTCGATCTTCTTGATCTGTTCGCATACTTCAAATTGAGTTGGCTTCAAAAAGCGTCCCGGACACACGACGCGGTAATCCAGTCTGGTGTGAAGCAGGCTTGCTCGACACCTTCACGACGAAGCCGCGCAAAAAGATTGAACAAAACTGAACATGTCCATAACCCGTTTCCTATTCGGATTGCCTGGTTCAGGTCAAGGTGCATGCGTTCTCATTATATGTTCGCTTGTCACTACCTCTCGGCAACTCCGACATCAAGGAACAAACCTGCGAGTTTATTGGCGTGGAACCAAACACAACTGGGTTTATTTGTGCTTGGCAGGAACAAGAGTGACGGTGTTTGTCCAAGTGACTCATGCAGAAGATCGGCAAGATCAGGTGGAGACACACTGTCAACGATGTCATGAATCATTTGGAGAAGTCAGCTGGAGGCCGCTTCTGAAGACCATTGTCTGGCACAGATTTCGAGGGTGCAAACCGTCCATGTTGGAGTCGAGTCGAATTGCAGCTGGCGAGACAAAGTCTCGACGTGGCTATGCCAAGTGGGCACAAAAGCGCAGTCACAGTGGTCCATCCTCCCAAACTGTGCATCCATGTTGTTATCTTTCATCGTGTCCATTATTCATTCCTATGAGCAAATACATAAGTTTATTTCCAGTTAGCAGTCATCAAATTATCACATGGAGACTTCTGTTGTTGTCTCGACTTCAACGCCATCTGCACGGATCTTTCGATACAGCTCTTTGCTCAAAAGAGCGGTCGCGGGACGACTCGGATGCGCAAGTCGGTATGGTACGCGTCATTGTACTGGCGCGAGTGGACTACGATATCCCGGAGCGTCTGCTTCCTCAGGAGTGGCACGACGAGCGTGAGGAAGCCGTCTCGGATCTCTGGGGACAGCCGCGGAAGCTCGACACCCAGAGGAAAGTCTGGTGGGAGCGAAGCGCCACTACCTCGCTTTTGTGTCGGCATCGCGACCTGCGTGAACCACATGCGCAGATACTGCAGCTTCTGTAGGTTCGTCGTCCACGAGTGCAGCAAATAGTGCACCTCGGGCGAATCCAAGTCGAAATGTGGCGTCGGATGGCGCACGAGTTCTTCGCGCCATCGTGCAGGACTCGTCGTAGGATACTCCACATCCGTTCCATCGCTGTATGCACTCCCGCGACCGGTTTCGAACAATGCACTGTTACTGCTGTCCATGGACGATGAGGATTTACGTTTCAATCCCCTATGGTGCACAAACTCTTCTTCGTCATCTTCATCCTCATGGTCGTAATCAAATGGTGGCGCAACGGATGCGTCCCCTTGTCTGGATGACGACGACGTCGATGAATGCAGATGCACCTGGTGCGATTGCTGCTGCTGCTGGGTTTCCAGGAGCTCTTCGTACTTCTCAGTCATTGTATCCAGCTCCTGTTTCAGCTGTCGAAGCTCGAGTTCCTGTTCTCGGATCACTGCCATGCGCTCCTCTTGCTCCAGTACATGATCCTTACCTTGATCCTCGAGACGGTGCTGCAATTCACGAACGTACCCCCGTAACTCTTCCGAGGATCGTTCCTGTAAATCCTTGTCTCGCTTGTTCAGGTCGTTGTTGTTCTCGTAGTCGTCACTGGCATCTCCGTAATTGTCCTCTGGTCGCTGTTGTCCACTCTCGCTGCCTTCGAATGAGCCGTTCTGTGCTTCCCATATATTCAGATGCATCTTGCTTGTGCTTTTCCCATCATCCGAACGAGCATTTCGCAGATCCTCGAGCGCGATCGTGAGCTTTTCCACATCGCGCAGCGCCTGCAGCTTCTCAGCCTTCAAGTGATAAATCGTCTCCTCTGCATCCAGCAATTGTGCTTCAAGTTTCACGATTCTCTCCTCTGCCTGTTTCAACTCCATGCCAGCAGAATTCGCCAACGAAGACGACCTCTTGTCTTTCAAGTTGCCGTGGTTGAGAGAAACAGCAGCACCGGCACTCGCGGATCGTCCGAGGGTCCTCGCGTTGCGCGTCTCGAGCAGCTGCAGCTGGTTCATCATCGCAAACGCCGCTTCTTCCTCCTCATCCACCTCACCATCGCTTTCGTCGTATTCGCTTTCGTATCCACCTAGAGAGAGCGGCGTGCCGTCATCTTCTCGGTTGTTCGCCTCTTGACCGTCATCGTCCGAGTCAAACTCCAGCGAAAGTGTTGCTCCTTTACGAGCATTGAGGGACGCCGCGGGAGCTGCTGATTGAGCGGACATCGCGGAGTGCTGCGCTGCCGAATGCTGGGAGCGTGAAGGCGGCTGTGGCGATGTCTGCAGCCGCGTCATAGCGCTTCGTTCCCCTTCGCGGCACCCACTGTGCTGCTTTCTATTCTGTTCCTAATCTGTTTCCTGCTTTGCTCTTTTCTTTTTGACGCTTCTCTGTGGATCATGTGTCACTAAAACTCTCATTGTCACTCATTTGAAGCACAAAGTAACATGTCTGCTGACGTCACGGAAAGTAACATCCAGTTATGCAGTTCCACAGTTTCAGCCAGTGATTGTGCTCATGTCTTTGCAGAGGCGGCTGCAGAGATATGAGTCATACAACAGAAGCAATTTCAATAAAGAAGACTCTCAACTAAAAGATGTGTTCATGAAGGAACTCTGCTCTATGCTAGTGTGGCATCAATGACTGAGGTCCACCTTCATTCGATGAGTACATCACATCACATTTCGTATCTTGTTGAGGTCCTCTTCAGTCACAAATATGTAGGTGCGCGTCGCATAGACACAATCCAAGTTGAATAGCACTTAGCCGAGTCGCCCCAGTGCTGGTATCCATTCGCGTCGGTCATGGTGGCAGCATCTTGTCAGTCCCGAATTGACCAAGAAGAGGCCAGAAGCTCCCTCGCCTATCCGCCTCCGTCCCTCCCTCGCTCCACCCCTCCTACGAAGCATCATGCGCCACTTCCGCACGCTCCTCAAGACCCCAGCGGCGCGCTCGTGGCTCGCAGGTGCCGCCGTGGTGCCTGCGGCGCTCGGTGTGTACGCCGCGCAGCAGAACCAGCCATCGGAATGCAAGGAAGCGCGCAAGCTCGCAGCACCCGAGCAATTCCTCTACACGCCGCTGTCGAAGGACTCTACGCCGCGCGACAGCATTGAGTTTGACACGAGCGCGCCAATGCGCAAGCGCATGGAAGCCATGATCTTCCGCGTGCAGGACCAGATCGTCGCGGGCATCGAAGAAGTCGACGGCAAGAAGTTCCGCACCGACGAGTGGGAGCGTGAGGGCCACGGTGGTGGTGGTCGCTCGCGTATCTTGCAAGACGGCAATGTGTTTGAGAAGGCTGGTGTCGGTGTCTCGGTCGTGCACGGCTCGCTACCCCCAGCTGCCATCAAGCAAATGAAGTCGCGTGGTAAGGACCTTGAAGAAGGCAAGGATCTGCCGTTCTACGCATGCGGCGTGAGTCTCGTGATGCACCCGCGCAACCCAATGGCGCCAACGATCCACTTGAACTACCGCTTCTTCGAAGTGGAGACCGGCCGCTTGGACGCTGACGGCAAGCCGCAGACGCTTTCCTGGTTCGGTGGTGGTGCCGATCTCACGCCGAGCTTCCTCTTTGAGGAAGACGCGCGCCACTTCCACGCGGTGTACAAGATCCAACTCGACAAGCGCGACCCAAAGCTGTACCCGGAGATGAAGGAGGCGTGCGACAAGTACTTTTACATCCCGCACCGCAAGGAAGGCCGTGGTGTCGGTGGTTTCTTCTTCGACGACATGGAGGACACTTGTGAAGAGTCGTTCCAGATGATCCGCAACTGCGCCAATTCGATGCTCGACTCGTACCTGCCGATCTTGCTCCGCCGCAAGGACATGCCGTTCACGGAGAAGCAAAAGGAGTGGCAGCAGATCCGTCGTGGCCGCTACGTCGAGTTCAACGTGATGTACGACCGTGGCACGAAATTCGGTCTCGCGACGCCCGGCTCGCGCATTGAGTCGATCCTCATGTCGCTCCCACTGACGGCGCGTTGGGAGTACATGAACTCGGTACGTTGTGTTTGTGTTTATGACTCGTATATACTTGTGGGTGTAAATATTGACGCTTTATTTTTGTGTATATATTTGCTACCGAATAGCCTGAGAAGGGATCGTGGGAAGACAGGACGTTGCAAGTGCTCAAGAGCCCGGTGGACTGGTTAAATGTGCCGGAAGTCGACCTCGAGAAGCTCTCGACGGCCGAATTGCTGCAAGAAATTGCGCGACGAAGTGAAAAGTAAGCGAGAGTCGCGCATGTGGAGGTGTGTTGTGTGTAGAAGTGCATTTCGCCGAACTCAAAAACAGACAAAAGCAAAGCAAAGTATGGCAAGAACAGGCAGCAGCACGTGTGTACGAAGCAATGTGGTGCAGGATATATAGATAACGACGCGCGTATCGTGCAAGAACGCGGGCGAGCAAACAAGAAAAAGAGATCGCAAAGAGCATTTGTCTATGTAGCGAGCTGATGAGGGAGACTGCATCCAGTCATCGCCGCACTTCTCTATTGCTGGAGACGACGCTTTGCTTACGAGCGCATTGCTCAGCGCAAAGGTTTGTTGTCGTGCATTCCGCTGGTGTTTATGTGGAGATTGGAATGGGGTATGGGATGCGTTTACTTTTCTTTAACGTTGAGGCAGGATAGAAATGAAACGTGGCGTGCGTATCCCAGTTGCTTGAGCATCCTACGCGATTTGCGCACATGTCCGTGTCACAAGAAGATGAAAAAAAGCGCCACTCCACGAATCGCGCCAAAGAGAGCAACGAGCTCAAGTTGAGGGCATTATTGCAACGTGTGAGTCAGGCGAGCAGCTCTTCATTCACAAAGAGTCTTTCCGTCTGCTGTGGAGCGCATGACTATGGAAATATGGAGGAGGTGGTGGATCAGTTGGGTTCTCTGGACGGCGGTTGCAACAAGGTATATTGTGTCCCGGCCATCTCAACAACGCATGCTGTTTGAAACCTTCATCACAAGGGATTAGAACTTCATGGAAGAACGCAATCCTACACCTGATCTCTGCAAAACTCAACATGCCAGCACAGTACAATCACCACGCGTCCCAAACGGACTTCCCATGCCATCTTATTAAAAGAGCAAGATGGTATCTCTAATAGACGTACTCGTACTCGATGTGCGGGTCGCTGTTGGGCGAGTTCTGCTTGGTCTTGCCGTACTGGATCGTCACGACCTTCTTCTCGACAGCGGCGATGCGCGCGGCCTCGGAGATGATCGTCGCCATGCGCGCCGCGTTCCAGTGCACGATCGGTGGACGCGTGCCCGTCAAAACGTCCACGAAAGCGTCCATCTCCAAGACATACGCTTCGCGGAACCGTTCCGGGAACGAGTGCGAGAGCACGTCCGATGTGACGCCCTCGACCGACGCGCGCACGAGACTCGTCTTGGGCGGGTTGACCACCTGGAGCATGCCTTCCTCGCCCGAGACCTCGACGCGCTGGTCGTAGCCGTAGAGCGCGCTGCGACTGAGATCCATCGTGCAGATCACGCCAGAGTTCGGGAACTCGAGCCACACGGATGCCTTGTCCATGACATTCACTTCGCGCAACTCCGGCGAGAGACTCGTGCCGAACGCGTACACCTTGGTTGGGTACTCGCCGACCAGCGTGCACACGTAGTCGATGTCGTGCACCGCGAGGTCGTGGAACGGATCGCCACCGGTCTTGAGGAACTCGATTGGCGGACACGGGTGGTCGCGAAACACCGTGTGGATCGACTGCAGCTTGCCGATCTGTGCGTTGTCGACACACGCGCGACGGAGCGCCTCGTAGCTTGGGTCAAAGCGGCGCTGGAACGAACAGAACAGGTGCACGCGCTTGTCGCTGCACAACTTGTACGCGCGGTCGATATCCTCGAGCGTGCCGCCGACAGGTTTTTCCACGCCAATCGCCTTCAGGTTCGCCAAACTGGTTGAAGCAGACGTCAGCGTATCCTGGATGACAGGCAAGTGCGAGGGCGTCGGGGTCGCGATCCAGAGTCCATCGATTCCCACACCGTCGCTCTCAAGCTCTTGCGCCGCGCTGGTCACGTCCGCGAACACCTTGGTCTGGAATTGGCTCTCCCAAGCCGTCTTCTCGGTCGCCGACGCCGCCGTGATCGGGTCGATGATGGCCGCGACCTTGAGCCGCGGGTCGCTCTGCATGCCCGCGAGGCGGATCTTGCCCATGCGACCCGTGCCCACGACCGCGACGTTCAGTCGGCTCGTGGCGCGCGTCGAGAACGCGTGGCGGCGCATCGTCGCAGCAGCAGTCTGCCCGCCCGATCGCAGCAGGTTCAAGAGCACCATGGTGTCTTCTACGTCCCCTTCCCAGCCGCGCGGTGATTTGCAAAGTGGTGAAGGAGGGAGAGCCGCATGCTGTGCACAAGAAAGAGGCACATGCAGTCGACCATCATGAAGAGAGAGATAGAGGTCCGATTCTCCAGTTTTGCAGCTCCCCCGAGATAGTGACCATGCGGTAATGGGTGAACGCACCTTGAAGACCGCAATGGACTGACTGTCCATGATGAGTTCACTCTCTTTGTGCATGCAGTGATGAGAAAGAAGCGCGACTATCATGCGTCCGATTTCAACTTGAGCTAAACGATTATTTAATCAGCATGTGATTGCGGGGCTTGGTCCCTCTTCGTATTAGGAGACTATTCCCTCTTTTCCTCAAGGGCAAGATCCAAGCAGGCAGATCTCCCTCGAAGAAGTGGCAGCCACGTTGGACTCGATGCCCAGACAATCACTCCTGCTCTTCTTCTTTTTTTGCATTTGCATTTGGACCCAACGAGAATGGGAGACCGCAGCGCGTTGGTGTGTCCGATCTGTCTGGACACGCTCGCGACGCCCGTGGTGCTCGCAACGTGCTGCGGCCAGAGCTTCTGCCGCGTCTGTCTGGATGCCGCACTCGCGAAGGTGGACGCCTGCCCCATGTGCCGCGAACCGCTGCTGCGCGGCGGCAAACACGCTGTGACCCGCAACCGCGTGCTCGAGGAGATCGTCGCGCGGCTCCCACCGTCCATGTGCAACAGCGGCAATGATGATACGATTAGTACGACGCGAGAAGCGGATGGAGACGATAAAGAGCACCACGTGCTGATCCAGATCCTGCAAGATGCGGCTACAA
The DNA here is from genome assembly GCA_006386115.1 of Globisporangium splendens. Classification (NCBI taxonomy): domain Eukaryota; phylum Oomycota; class Peronosporomycetes; order Pythiales; family Pythiaceae; genus Globisporangium; species Globisporangium splendens. The sequence goes on from VFIW01000093.1 coordinate 58,454, forward strand.
ATGATGCTGAAAGCGATCCACGTGAGCTTGGATCGCTATCTCAAGATGACTCCAGAGTCGCGCGACTCCAGCGACAGCTTCGACATGTCCTCCAGTCGTGTACAGCAGCTCTGCGGTGGCGAAGGTACGTCTGTCATGCATATAGAGTTGGAGGGAAAGCCTTTTGATGTTAATGCTGGTGGAATGCCTAATGCCCTGTGCGTTGCCTTATTGTAGATTGCGTCGTGGATACTGCGGTTGGCAGAGCGTGTCGTGTCGACAGTGGCGGCACTGGTGCCAGATCCACTGGGCGTCGCTTCAGTGCGTCTTCTACGTCGTGCTCTTCTTCGTCTTCGTGTCGTTCCTGCGCGTGCAGGAGGAAGAGTTTGCCGCGCACCAGACCCGCCACTAGGTGTCTCAATACAAGAGAGAGAGAGAGAGAGAGAGTTGTAAAGTAAGTTTGCTTCCATTGATTTACATATCAAAACAATTATTATTTAATGTACCTGTGCACTTATAGCTCTTTCTGTTATGCTGATGTCTCCTTCTCTCTTGTAAGCTCTCCTTTTAAATGATCCTCACAGCAGTAGCGTCTTTTATCATTGGACTCGGTTCGTGGTCGTGCAGAGACGACGACTGATAGTGCTGGTAGGACGCCTGGTGGTGGTTGTAGTCCCGCTCGAGACTGCGGCTGTCGGTCTGCACGAGCCACTGGCAAATCGGATCCATTTGCGCGTGGCGTGTGGATGGGAACAAATGGTTCGAGCTCAGGTTTCCAGGGCTGTACGTGCGTGGGAGCGCGTGCTGTGGCGTGATCGGCTTGAGCATCACGCCCCGCGCCATCGGCGACGACGGCCGCGAACGCTGTGCGAGACTCGCGAGCGACGCGAGGCGCTTGATCGGCTGCGGTGAGTCGTCAGCCTGCGGTGAATTACGCTTTCCGAGCACACTGGCATGAACTGACGGCGTTGCTACGTGTGGTGGTGTCGGTCGTGCCTGGATTCCCCCGATAGCTGGCAGCAGATTGCGGCTCGTGAGCGAGGGCAGTGGCGGCGTGAATGGACTTAAGCCGTGTCGACTCCGACTTGCCGAACCCTCCGAAGTGGCGTCCATGTGCAGACTCGGTCGGTCTTTCGCGAACGCGTAGCTTGGGAGCTGCTGGTGCATGTGAGGTGTCCCCACTTGCCACGAGGTTGTCGATCGCGAGTCGCTCTCGTCCCTGTGGTCGAACTGATGGTGGTGAGGCGAGAACGAGGGTCGATGCTGAGGCTGTTGCTGCTGATACAGGTAGGTGTTCTGCTGCTGCTTGGTGGCCGTTGGCTCGATGCTGCTGTGCGCCAAGCCCCTCATGGTCGTCTCATTGGACGCAGCGCCATGGTGCTGGACAGGTGGCGTGACGACGACGCCGCCCTTGTGCTCGCTACAGAAGCGGCCTTTCGTGGCCTTGCGGATGCACGTCTCGATCGCGCACTGCGAGTTGCCACCGTGGTTGGCGCAGTAGCTGTTGGCGAGCGCCTTCTTGGCGCAGTTCATGGAGAGGCACTTGCGGTACCCGCCGTGGCCGACACAGAGACCATCGTACTGCACGACCTTGTTGCACTCGGGCATGCGGCAGCGCTTGCCGCCGCCATGAGAGATGCACGCGCCGCCGCTCTGTGCGCGCTTGACACAACCCTGGAAGCCGCACTTCTTGCCGCCGCCGTGGATCCAGCAGAAACCGCCGGTCTGCGCGCTCTTGGTGCACTCGGGTCGCTGGCAGCGCTTGCCGCCGCCGTGAGCCACACAGCAGCCGCGACTCACGACGCTCGTGGTGCAGCCCTCGACCGAGCACTTCTTGCCGCCGCCGTGCGAGATGCAGAAGCCGCCGGGCTTGGCCGTCTTGGCGCACTCGGGGAACCCGCACCGGCGCGCCGTGCCTGTCGTCGAATAGCTGCTGGTGCTTGGACGTGTCGTCGTCATGTGGACACCTTCGTCCACTCGGGGTGTCTCCCTGGGCGACGTGCACTTGCGATTTGGTGCTGCCACTTGGGTATTTGGTACCATGCTCTTGATACCAGTCACACGTGCGCTACTCACTGCAAATAAATAAATAAATAAACAATGAGGTGAGTATATGTGGTATGGCCGTGCAGACAGGTAAGGCAGAATAAATCATGGCGCATGGGGGTGATATACGCCAGATGGATTCATATGTAGATACAATACATAAAAACTGACCTGTGCTGGCGTAGATCAGCTGCGCGAATGGATGCTCGCTGACCATGCCTTCTTTCATCCGAAAAGAGTTCTGGACGCAAACAGAATAAGGAAAAATAAGCACCAGAGAATACCGAATTCTCTGTGTGCTCCGTCTGGATCGGTGGGTTGGGGGTGCAGAGCAGGTACGCGATATGCCAAATGGGTGGCAAAAGAGGGGGTTCGCTCCAGCGTATCGGCACGGACAGAGCTGGACTATCTAACTGGATCTGGACACGGCAGCTGCGAGTACAATGGGGCGGCTCCGACTCGCTCTTTATAGCGAGTGCAATGTCTGCAGAATCTGAGATGAAGTCGCTCGGACGGCTCAAATGCTGAAATGAGCAACTGGTGGCAGCGTTTCCATTGTTTTTGTTTTCGGCTCTTGTTTGTAAGAACGAGGCTGGGATACGTATAAATAAACTCGCGCGCTCGCTCATTCGCATCCACAGCGAAAAGCTCAGCGTTTCAGTTGGAATGAGTACGTATTCGGCTTCTAAGAAGAAACTCCCCCTCATCTCAAAATGAATGCATTCATGCGGCTATTTATTGATAGGAAGTGGATGGAGGTAGTTTAGGTGTGCTGATAAATGGCTCAGACCGTTTTCTCGGTATAAGGATAGTGTCTGAAAATGAGGCCAGTGGGTTTGACTGTGCTATACTTCCTTTGGTTTCCTTAACGACGACAATGGATGCGTGCATATACTGATGCCAGCGAGTCATTCGCAACCCACTGGGTATGGTGGGAGAAGCAATATAAAAACAGCAAATGCGCACGCACGCAGGAACATCTTCCAAGATCGAAAGAAACCTCCGTGCGAGGCGCTTTTGCATATTCACGAAGCAGCCACACTTGAAAAGGGTAAATATTCATCGATGGATTTGGATGTGTGGTCGTTGAATTGACGGCACAGATGTGTCTGCGGCAACTATGTCGCCCACCATGCATGGAAAAAACAACAAACAACAAACAACATGAAGGAATTTATGCAGAACTTTCTTGCGAATTTATCATGATGATATGAAACGCATACTGCTGCCATGAATGAGGCAGAGAAGGCATAAGATAGAAATACATATGCACACAGAAGAAGAAAAACAAGTGCGAAACCAGCGCTTTTGCTCCCACTTTTTTTATGTGTTGATAGAGAACAGCCGGCGATTTTGTGAACCCATGTGCGCACAAACCCCTGCTCCAATATTGTAAACTCCAACATGTGACAGAAAAAGTACTGTCTGCGAGATATCGTTTATTGCACTGTGCGAGAGTACTATTTGGGACTTTCCTAATTGGATTGTGCATATCATCGCGCTCGACTTGATTGTCCTCGTGCTGTGCGAGTGTGCGATTGTGTTTTCGTTTATAAAACGCTGACCAGCATGACCTCTACAGGATAGACAAACAAAACAAGTGAAAAAAGCTGTGTGGGTCTAATTTCAGCGCCGATCTGGTTGGTGGCAAGTTAGTCAATTAGCCAAAAGTGGGTTCAAATTTCCTCCAAATAGAATCGTTCTCAAACTCCATGTATCAGATCTTTACAAAGTTTGGTCCAATGCTTGCTTACGGAAACCAAGCGAGGCTATAAAGTATAGCTTATCAAAGGTTGTTTGCAGCAGAGCAGTCAGGATATGATATCTGGAAGCCTGAAGCAGGCCCGACTCTGTGCAGCAACTTCAACGCGGTTATGGGTGTGGCTACAGTGTGCTTGAGTGCAAAAAAGCGACAGGGCAGCAAGTGGCCGTTACGCTGCGCATGTGGGAGAGAGAGCAACAAAGCAAAAGAAAGAAAGGGAAGGGGCAAGTATTGTGCGAGTTGCTGACCACTAGAGAGATGGACTGCGCATTAGCAAAACCCAAACAAGTGTGCACTTTTCGTGTCTTGATTTGTTCACATCTTTATACATATAAATAGCCTTGGCTGCTGGATACTTTGTGGAGTGAGGATGTAGCCAAAAAGCGGATCCAAGCGACATGCACCTTATGCGCAGTCTGAAGTAATTCGTGTGTGCTGATATTCTTGGACACACCAATGGGATGCGGATATGAAAGCAAGAGCACATATCGTACTTACGCGTTTGCATGTTCTTATGCGTGTTTGCATATGCTTATAGTCGTGCGCGTGCTGCTTTGTTGCATACAAACCAGGTTATAAGACAGCAGTTCGTAGCCTCGAGAGCATGTTCGAGGGAAGCTTCCATGGATTTTTGCTAATAGGATTTTTATCTATGGAACAATGCGCAAATGGGTCCGTCCGAAATGGGTTTCTTTCGCGCCAGCCTCTCAAATGGACAGAGCGTGGGATTTCATATACCGCCGCAATGCGCACAAGCCACGAGATTTTCCTTTCTGAAGCCGCGCTGACTACGGCGATGGGCTCCTTCCTTCCTTCATTCGCGTCGTCGTTCCCACGTGGTCTTCACCTATATATTTCTGCAGTTTATTCGACTCTCTTGCCACCGAGTGGCGTGGCATATGGTGCACTTTATTGCTTACGACGCTTTCTCTCTTAGTCAAAACGCCAAGTTGGACTCACGTCAAAATGAACTCTGCCACGTCGTAACAGTTGTCGTCGCGTTGATAGGCGCGGACAGCCACCCATTCGCTGGCAGCGCATGCGGACCCACATGCGTCACGATGGCGCATGAGTGCGTATCCACGGAAGAAACAAGTCAAGACTGTGGTCCGACACGCTGACGTTGGTGCAAACGCCAGTGCGGGACTCAGCATAATCCATGCTGGCGCTTTCCTGAAGTGGCCTGGAAACCAGAAATCCAATGTTCATAACGCCAGTAAGTGGTTTGTGAATCAGTGGCAGCCACTCCGCCATTCTCATAAGAACTAGTGTATTCTACTTGACTTGTGTCACCGTTCTTCCATGTCCGTACGATTCCTCTCGCTATCGTGTGGACTATAAACGCTCTTATAAAAAAAGTCTACAAGAAACCATGCATGAAGAAATGCATATGGTCTCTCTTTATTTGTTGCCTCTGATCCACAGACTCCTTCCATGCCCTTAAGCTTTCTTCGCGATCTCCTTCTTGTCTTTTTCGAACTCCGAGTAGTTGCCGTCGAAGAAGAGCACCTTGCCGTCGCCCTCGAACGACAGGATGTGTGTGCAGATGCGGTCCAAAAACCACCGGTCGTGCGAGATCACCATGGACACGCCGTTGAACTCAGTGAGCGCAGCCTCAAGCGACCGCAACGTGTCCACGTCGAGATCGTTCGTCGGCTCGTCCAGCATGATGATGTTGTGGCCGCCCAGCAGCATCTTGGCCAGGTGCACGCGGTTGCGCTCACCGCCACTGAGACTCGCCACCTTCTTCTCCTGCATTGGTCCGCGCAAATTGAAACTCGCAATGTACGCGCGCGTGTTGATGCGGTCACCACCGATCTCGACAAACTCGTTGTCTCCCGAGATCTCCTCGTAGACTGTGTTGCGCGACCGCAGTTCGTCGCGGCTCTGGCTCACGAAGCCCAGGCTCGCGGTCTTTCCAAGCTCGACGCGACCGGCATCCGGATGCTCGTGGCCCGCAATGATCTTGAACAGCGTACTCTTGCCCGTGCCGTTGCCTCCGACGATGCCGACGATCGCATGCGGCGGGATCTCAAATGAGAGGTCGCTGAACAGCACGCGACCGTCGTCCAGCGTCTTCTTGAGATTCTCGACCTTGATCACCTTGTTGCCGAGACGCGGACCCACGGGGATGACGATCTGCCCCTCTTCCACGCGCGACGACGCCTTGAAGCCGCTCGCCTCCATGTCCTCGAGCTTCTTCAGGCGCGCCTTGTTCGCCTTCTTGCTGCCCTGGTGGTTGCGAGACCACTCGAGCTCGGACGAGATCTGCTTGGCGCGGATCGCATCCGTCTTCTTCTGCATGTTGAACCGGTTGCGACGCTGCTGCAGCCACTTGGTGTAGTTGCCCTCGTACGCGTACGTCTCGCCGCGATCCAATTCGAGCACCCAGCCTGCAACGTTGTCCAAAAAGTACCGGTCGTGCGTGATCGAGAGCACCGTGCCTGGGTACGTCTGCAAAAAGTCTTCGAGCCAATGCACGGACTCGGCGTCCAAGTGGTTTGTGGGTTCATCCAGCAGCAGCATGTCGGGCTTCTCCAGCAACAGACGGCACAACGCAACACGACGGCGTTCTCCACCAGAGAGCACAGAGACGTCCGCGTCGCGCGCAGGTACGCGGAGCGCCGCCATCGCCTTCTCGACCTCATGGGACAAATCCCAGCACCCCAGGTGCTCGATCTTGTCCTGCAACTCAGCCTGCTCCGCCAGAAGCGCGTCAAAGTCCGCGTCCGGTTCGCCCATGGCCATCGACACGTCGTCGAATCGCTTGAGCAGATCCTGGCTCTCCTTCAACCCGTCCATGATGTTCTCGTACACGTTCTTCTCGGGATCCAGGTACGGCTCCTGCTGCAGATACCCGATCTTGAGTCCGTCTTTCACCCACCGCTCGCCGTCGTGGTCCTTGGACACGCCCGCGATCACCTTCACGAGCGTCGACTTGCCGCTGCCATTGGACCCCAGCACGCCGATCTTGGCGCCACGCAGAAACCCGAGGCTCACGCGCTCAAAGAGCTTCTTGCCGCCCGGGATTGTCACGCCGACGTCGCGCAGGTGGCACACGAAGTCACCCGGGACGCCGCCGCCGGCGTTGGATCCACTGTTGGCGTTAGTCGCAGGCGCAGCGAAGTAGCGCGCGTGGTGGCTGTGCACGCGGAGCCACGAAGCTCCGCGAGAAGCGCGCGTCAGCGAGGAGCGCAGCATCTCGTCCTTCTGCAGCGCTGCTGTGCCAACCAAATGACGCATTTGATGGCTCTGAGCCATCTGAGGATTCTCAGATACAGAAATACCGGTTTGTTCGGGTGAATGTCGGTTATATCGACCACCCAAATACACGAATATTGTCTTGGGGTGCTGCTTCAATTAGATTGATAACACTGAATTGTAAGTGTGGGTGATTGGATGATTGGGTGAGTTCCACCAAAATACTTCAACATTCGGTGGGGATATCCTGACAGCAGTGCTGGTAATCGAGCACTTGGAATTGATGGTGCCGAAGTCCCTAAAAGAAACGCAATTGTCGCTGGAAATGCTTGAACTGATTCTCTTTCGTGCCACTGGTTATATCGCCAAATGCGATCGTCTTGGAGTCCTTCTTGATGAGTTAATCATCGGTAGCGACAACAATCGCCACATTCTTGAAACTCCACTGTTTACTGCAGAATATGCAACTGCAGTAATGTCCCCAGTCAATGCCCTGAAACGTAGTCTCACGCACATATTTCTCATGTTAGTCGATCGACTCGAGTTGCCGTTGCTTTTATGATAGAAAATGATCAGGACATACCCAACCTTGGTTTCCTTCACGATCCGAGTGAATAACCTCATTGCCATTCTATGATGACTGATGTAAAAGAGCTCCAGTTCTCTCCAGATGCACTGTGTGACCTCTGTTTCTGCAGAACAAAGAAACGTGAAGCTGCTGTAAAATAGAAAAGAAATAACTTTGCCATTCTACGACGCACAGGCTATGACGTGAGGATCGAAGCTGCGTGTGTCTCTGCGTTTTACAGTTTCTACAAAGGCACAAAAATCCAACGAATGTATGGATGCGGAATTGTGCACACTCGAAACTTTTGATTCTAAAAAGTAAACCTGATAGCGAAGGACTTGCAAATCGGCATCATGGCGCTGACTTTGACGTTCCGTGATTACGATAAATGATCACAATCGACGCACCGGTGCATCTTGATGTCTGCATGATCGCATAGGAATGTGCTTTAGATTTGCATTGCTCTCGCTGTCTTAACCAACTTCCGACACGATGGGTTCGTGAACACAGTTAACGAAAAGATCTTCAACAAATAGCGCCAATGGCCAAGCTGACCGATCTCAAGTCGCCAGACATCCTACAATGAAGCGCTGTCTAAATTGGCGTGCAATTGCTGTACGGTGAAATACAATCCCAAAAGGCACTCAATCTGTCTCTCCAACAGGCATTGAAAATGACAAAAACGAAAGAAAGGCCAGTTCAGCACCTCGAATAACGATTGAGATCCTATGAGCGAAACTGTAGAGATTTTTATGTCGCCACAAAGCTGGTTATTGTCAGGATACCAAGCAACACGAGATAGAAAGGTCTGTATTAGAAATGTGCCCATCTTGGCTGGGTGCCAAAGCTTCGCTGCCACGCGGCGCTTGTGCAGGCGTTGTGCAGTCCAGAAAACATCTGCGAGAGCGACCATCTCCTCTTGGCCTCGTGCCCTGACTTCCCTCGGCTCCACTCTTCTGACATGCCCTCTACAATTCGGACACTCTCTTACCAGTGTCCAGCTCTCGGCAAGTCAACTACTTCCAGCAACCAATCTCCCCAGTGTACCTGCAGTATGCTGGTGAACTTGTACCAGACACTGGTATGAGTCTGTTCCTTAATCTGAATGCCATTCAAGCCCGAGTCAACATGTTTGTGTGTGTGTGTCGCGCCGAGAGGGGGACGAGAGGAAAAGCGATGCAGACATGGCCGGACCATCTGCGTGCAGAAACCGTGTGACAAGAGACCGTGACACGGGCAGCGGCGGTTACGCTCCAGCAGGAAAGTTCGTCAATTCAGACAAGTCAGTCACAGGATCAGTTACAGCACCAAGCGTTACCCCACATTGTACAGTCGGCAGTTACTCACGCCTGGCATACAGTACCTACGCTGCAGCTCGTTGCTCGCGATCAATCCCCTCCGAGATTCCTTCCTCCAGTATCCCCTTCCCGATGGCGTCCACTTTTAGTTATTATAGAACGCGACACACACCAGAGATGCACCGAAAACGCGTGGTGCCCCGAGTCGTTGGAGACTCGCGGGCTGCTGCCGCTCGCCGGTCCTGGCTCCTGCTCGTTCTCTTTATCGCCGCCGCGCTGCCGTCCTTGGCGTATGCAGCAGACTCGAATGCCACCGCGATCAGCAGCACGAGCACACAGAGCGTGTGCGAAGCAGCGACCTGTTTGCTCACGAATAACAAGCGTTGCGATCGCACGGTCGGCGGCTGTCCCGTGTGCCTCCAGTTCCATGCCGCCACGAATGACTACTCGTGCACGACGATCTCCGCGACGACAAAGAAGTGCCCGACAAACTATGTTAACTGTACCCCGACGCCAAGTCCGACTCCGACGCCCAGTCCAAGCCCGAATGCGGCATCTTCGTCTTCCGACGACGATCGCGCGAGAACGAGCTCGTCCAGTGACGCGGCTTCCGACTCGGGCGTATTGAAGCCTGCATCGGTCACCTACGCGCCTGGAACGGAGGTGTCCACTTCGAGTTCCGGTGACTCGGGCTCCGGGTTTCCCACGTTGGCGATCGTCGGGATCGCCACCGTCGTGGGCTGTGTGTTGGCCGCTGTCTTCGGCAGCATGTACGCTGCCCGAAAGAAACGCAATGCAGACGCCGAAGAGTCTTCGCACGGTGGAAAAGACCCTCGTGGGGACCCTCACGATCGACGGGAATCGGATCTCACGGCTCTCGCAGACTCGGCCTACAATTTCACAGACACGACTCCGTCGGCATCCAGCGCCATGTACGCATCGGCCGCCGAGTCCACCAAGTCAGCAGGCGGCACTGTCTTGTTAAAGAGCGAGTCTGGGCGGCACACATATCAAGGCAGTCAGAGTGTCAATATGACGTACATTGACAACCCCGACGACCCGCTCACGGCAGAACACTTGTCGACTTCTCATAAGGAGTATGGTCCCGACCGGGACTCGGAAGAGGACAACGTGTTCGCGATGACCACGAACTCGGAGTGGATGCACTCGGGGTTCTACGAAGGCAACCACAGCGGCAACACCGAGTTCTACCAGAGCAAGATCTCGGCGATCGGCGACGACGACCCGGACGTGGGCTTCGACCGCCGCAAAAGCGAGAAAACGGATCCCGAGCACGTCACGCGGTGGAAGCAAAAATTCTACGTCGAGCTCTAGCAGGTTTTCTTTCTCCATAGTTTTCGTGGTCGTGTGATTAGGACATCAAAGTATATAAATCCGTGAGTGTAAGTATCGGTGACAGTGAGTGAGTCCATGGCAATTAGAATGGCAATTTTGATGTATTGAGAAGAAGAGATAAGTCGGCACCATACTTTTGGACAAGCTTGTCAATATGATTTCGATAGCAGCGAACAGAAATGCACATCTGTCCTCAGCCTGAATCGTTGTCTTTGGAGGTATCCTCAACCTGCACTTGGTATCCGTGTCATACTCAAGAACCTAAGAATAGACTGGCCATAAAATGAGCTCGTCACACTTGGCATAGTTGATCCAGGTCAGTGTCATTCGAGATGCACACAATGCCAGTATAAACAACAAATAAAAAGAGAGGTGGTGGATCAGTTGGGTTCTCTGGACGGCGGTTGTAACAAGGTATATTGTGTCCCGACCATCTCAACAACGCATGTTGTTTGAAACCTTCATCATTAGGGATTAGAACTTCATGGAAGAACACAATCCCACACCTGATTTCAACCACACCATCACACACAAACATTTATACTCGACTCACTCCCACACGTACCGAATGGACATTTTCTTGCATCTCCAAACGGACCTTTATTTTCGGGGTGCACTCGACTCGGCACTCTGTCCTCTGTAGGCAAAATGGCTTCTTCTCGACCGAAAATAGGCATCGCTCGAGTGAATATCGCTTACGAGAAGAGGGATGCAGACATTCAAGTGCACCTATTATATCTCTCTATTGCCTCGCAGTTGAAACTACTGTCGAAAAATACTCGTTTGTGTCTCTATTACGCATGGTTGAAGCCAGCTTTATCGCCAAAAGAGCTACTTTAGTCCTCGTTCTTCTGCAGCAGTTGGATGTGGTACTCCTCCAGTTGCTCCGTGAGCACGGGACCAGGGGCGTTCGTCATGAGCTCGTTCCCCGTGGACGACTTTGGGAACGCGATCACGTCGCGCAGACTCGGTGCGCCGCAGAGGATCGCGACCAAGCGGTCGAGACCCAAGGCGATGCCGCCGTGAGGTGGAGCACCATGGCTCAGCGCCTGCAGCAAGTGCTCAAAGCTCTGGCGCTGCAGCGGCGGGAGCTCAAGCACTTCTTCAAACACAGCTTGTTGCAGCTTCGCCTGGTGGATACGAATCGAACCACCGCCAAGCTCCCACCCGTTGCACACAATGTCGTAGTGCTGTGCCGTGAGGCTGAGCAACTTCTCCACGGTCTCGGGGTCCTCCAAGAGACTCTTCTTCCCGTCATCAAGGCTCTTCGAGATCTCGTCGAAGATCACCGCGTCTTCGTCAGTCGGAGCCGTGAACGGGTGGTGGGTCGCGGAGAGAACGGCTTTGCCGTCGTCACGGACCTGGTCTGGGTCTTCGTCTTCACTGCGCTCAAACATGGGGAAGTTGAGCACCCAGAGGTGGTGGAAATTCGCTGGATCGAGCTCTTTCTGGAGCATACCCTTGGCGTAGAGAAGCTGCGACGAGTGCGTTCGCATGCGACCCAAGAGCGCCGTCACGGAGCTGTATTCGCCCGCAGCGAACAGCAAAACATCTCCGTCTTCCGCGTCCAATCGTGCATTCAGCTGCTCGATCTCGGCTTCCGTGAGCTTCTTGGCGAAAGACGACTTCCACGTCTTGTTAGCTTCCACTTTGACGACAAAGACGCCATTCTTGGACAATCGCTTGGCGGTTTTCTCCAGATCATCCATGTCCTTTCGCGAGAAACCCTGGGATGCCAACCCCTTGACGTTAATCGCGCGCACGACACCCTTGGAGCTTGGCGTCGTCTTGCTTCGGTCGTTCTTCTCCAGCACCTGTTGGAATGGTTGGAAAGTCGTGCCTTGCAGCAAATCACTCACATCCTGGAGCTCCAAGCCGTACCGGGTGTCTGGTTTATCGACACCGAAGCGGTGCATGGCTTCCTGGAAGTTCATTCGCACAAACGGCTTCGCCGGCAGCTCCTTGCCTGCGGACTTCCAGATCTCCTTCACGAGGCGTTCGATGACGTCCATGATGTCCTCGCGCTTGATAAACGACATCTCGAGATCGATTTGCGTGAACTCGGGCTGACGGTCCGCACGGCCGCCTTCGTCGCGGTAGCAGCGCGCAAGTTGGAAGTACCGGTCCAGGCCGCCGACCATGAGCAACTGCTTGTATTGCTGCGGACTCTGCGTCAGCGCGTAGAATTGCCCCTTGGTTCGCGTGGGGACCAAAAATTCGCGCGCGCCTTCAGGGGTACTCTTGAACAGTGTCGGGGTCTCAATCTCCAAGAACCCTTCCGAACACAAAAAGTTGCGCGTCGCTAGCGAGATCTGCGAGCGCAGCAACAGGTTCTGCTGCAGCGTCGGACGGCGCAGGTCGAGGTATCGGTGGCGCAAACGGGTCTCCTCGCTCGCGATCTCTGAGCCACTCGCAACCTGCAACGGCAGCGTCGCGCACGAGTTGAGCTCCGTAATGTCGTCGACGACGACTTCCACCGCGCCCGTCGCCAGGTTGTCGTTGCGCATGTTGTCCGGCCGAGCGCGCACAACGCCTTCGACGCGGATGACCGATTCCGGACGGATCTTGCTGATTACCGCATCTGCAGACTCCAGTAGGTTCTTCTCCAGCACCAGTTGTGTGACACCGTGGCGATCGCGCAGCGAGATGAACGAAATCGGTCCGAACGGGCGAATCGCGTCGACCCACCCGCTGAGACGCACGCGCGCACCGGCTTGTGCGTGATCTTCGCGAAGGTCTCCGCAAGTGTGCGTGCGGAATGCCGAGCTGAATGCGCGGCTGCCGCTCGCGAGGAGCGCATTCGAGGAGCGCTGCACACGCTGCAATCTGCGCACCACACAGAGAAGACTCATCAGCACTTGGCATATACGCATATACATATAGACGCGGGATCATGGCCGCCGCATGCGCTGCGCAAGGACGCCACACGAACCTTCGGAGCATCATTGCGTGCTGCAAAATGGACCGCAGGCTGCACCCAACACTCTCGTTGACAATGAGTTTTTACGGACACAAAAAATGCTGCTTGGAATGTTTGTGAGAGAGTAATTACGCGTTGTGGTTGTTGAGTGTGAATCGAGTCAAGAGCAAAACTCGACTAAAGGATTGCAAACTCGGCCTTTTTACTGAGAAGAAAAAGCGTAAGTTGCTTTTGCATATTCTCGGCACTAGCTATTTTTTCTATTCTTATAATGAATTCTTGCTGCTCTTGATTGTGCATCAAGCTGCATTTGATGTGATTTAAAAAAGTCCATATTCGAAAAGTACAAAACCAATCTTGAATCTATACTGACACCGGTCTCATACCGGTACTCTACCTTGTGACCTCAGTTCGTACCCCTTCAGGGTTTGCACCAGTCAAAGATGACTGGAATGAGCTGCTTCGACCCATTCACACACACAATTGGCACCACGCACTCACTGTCGCAGACGATGGTGGCGCCAGGCATGTTCCTCTCGGTCGCGAACGACGTCATCGTGCTTCTGCGCAACCGCTCGCTCTTCGTCGTGTCCGCGGACTCTACGAGCGCGGTCGAGTTCGAGCTCCTGCAGGAGCCAGAGGTGCAGCTCGACGCATCGAAAGCGGGCAACGACGACGACGACGGCGAGCAGCAACCGCAGCAGCATGGCGTGCCGCCATCCAACCGCATCACGGGCGTGCGGTTCTTCAAGCCGAGCGCGGAGACACCGTACGCGCTGCTTCTGCTCGTTGATGACCGCAAACTCGTGCACTACGACGTCGATTTCGCCGCTGGCAGCGTGACATTCCGTTCCACCAGGTATGAAGAGCTCTTCTTGCGAGTGTGGCGAGGGATGATGCTTGACTGGAGTGTCTGCTATTCTTGCTTGTTCGTACAGAGCGCTGCCGCGTGGAGCTACGTGCATGGCCGTCGGTCACCTGGAAAAGGATGGCGAGCGCAAGCACGTCGTGATTGTCGGTGTGAAGACTGGCGAAGCGCTCGCGATGCCGTTCCCGGACATTGTGCGGGACATCAAGACGCTTCTCGGCCACACGACGTCGATGCTCACGCAGCTGGCGGTCAGTAAGGACTCGTCGCTGCTTCTCACTGCGGATCGTGACGAAAAGATCCGCGTGTCGGCGTTCCCACGCACGTCGCTCATCCAGACCTACTGCTTGGGTCACGCAGCCAGTCTCACGGATGTCACTGCGAGCTCGTTGACACCTGAACTCGCTGTCTCGACGTCGTTGGACAACACGATTAAGCTCTGGGACATCACATCAGGCGAGCTTCTTGCATCCCAGGAGCTGCTCAAGGACGAGCCGATGAACTCGAAGAACCTGCTCAACGCGTCGCTCGCTGTCTCGGCGCAGTCGAATCTCGTCGCTGTCGTGTTGAACAACCAGTGCGTGCGTCTGTTTGCGATCGTCACGCGCGAAGGACAGTCGCCAGCGCTCGAGAACGCAGACGTCTCTGTGGATTTGCAAAAGCAGCTGAACGCAAACGAACCGTGCGAAGCCTGCTTCACGAGCGACGGCGCGTTGATCGTGTCCCACAAGCACACGCCATTCGTCAGCTTCTACAGTGTCACGAAGAAGGATGGGGGCATCGAGATTGCACCTGCGTCGCTTGTGGACGAGGCAGCACTGACGCAACTGCGCACAAAGTTTGCAACCATCGGTACGAGCCTCATGTGTGCCTTGACTCTATTTCACCCTTGTCGCTAACACCCCGTCGTTAATTTCTATGTGCATGTCGTTTGCGTAGAACTCGCTGCGGTAGGCGACGAAGAGATCGACGAACTCGAAGAGCACGGACTGAAGAAGAAGAAAGTCAAGACGGAGTGGAAAGCCAAGGTTCTCCAGTAATTAATTGAAGACACAGACCCCAATCGAATAGACGTCGGCTTCCCACAGCACGCATAACTGGCCGCCTTTGTCTCAATCTTGCTTGTTCTCATCGAAATTGTGCGTGACAGTACTCGGTCGAGATCTCTTTGAGCACTCGATCCAATTGCGACTTGAGACTCTCCAAGTCCTGTTCACATGGGAAAGCAACCTGTTGCTGCCTTGTGCTCTCGCGCACACCACTGATCTTACGTCGCTGGGTTTCCCACGACTGCGCGGATTGTAGGAACATCTTTTGCGGGTCGAAAAGCTCTCGGGAAGCCACGTCGTGACTGATGCGCTCCATTTTCATCTCCATTTGCTGCAGTTGGGAACGCGATTTCTGTTTCTCCTGCCTCCATTTCTTCCATTCCAGCTCAAAGCGCTTGCTCAGCTCTTGATACGCTGCGAAATTGGTCTGGAAAAGCGCTTGCGTGGCTTGGATTTCCTGGACAAGTGCTGGAAACGACTCGCCAAGTGATGCATCGTTGGCTTTGCTGATATTGCCCTGGAAGGGATACGTCGCCAGCAGACTGTTGATCCATTTGTAAAAGAGCTGCTCGTCTTCGACCATCTTCACACTGTGTCACAAAAATGTCAGCATAGACATTGTCAGATGCATGAAGTTGACTAGAGAACACATCAGCAAGATTCAGGCGACTACCTTTGAGCTAAGACTCGCAGATGCGCCTCCATGTGATTCTTTGGCTTGGCGAACAGTTGCACGACGTACGCTGGGATCACTTCGTCGTCGCTGCCTTTTTGTTCGCTTTTGCTTTCCTGTTGCATCTGCTCTAGACGAAGCAGCAGTCGCTGGTGGTACCGCATGTACGACTTCAGTTCGTTCACGTGGCTCGCAAGTCGTCCATACGCAGCGTGGAGTTGATGAATCTGTGACTCAAAAGCTAGTGGAGACATGTCCACTACCGCTGTCGTCTCCTGTGATGAGTGGCAGAACTCCACTGTAGCGGTCGCTACGATCTCACTAACACGATAGAGCTGCGTGGCCGATAAGCTAACATCCTGCATGCAGATATAGAGCCGTGAAATCGTCAGAATTGGCCATTCTTGAGAATGATCTGTTCGTGTGCCTTACATTTGGATACGGCGGGAGCTGCGACTCCGTGACGCCAAGGCATCTCTGTTAGAAGCAGACATAAGAATATATCAAAGCGTGAGCCCGACCACCGTCAGCATTCGACTACATGGACGGATGACGCAGCACCTGGAGAATGTGCGCTTGCAGCCGCTCAAAGAACTTGGAGAATGCAAAGAGCCACGCAAGCGCGAGCAGCAGCTCTTGGCTCGATGGACGGCAGCTCGTGTCATAGAACGTCGGGCACACAAACCCCCAGTCGTAGAGGTAGTAGCGTGTGAGCTCCATATGGATCTCTATCGCCATGACACAAGCAATCACCAGATACAAAGAGAGAACGCTAAACAGTCAGCCAATTTGAGGCTACAGGAGACCATGAGACATCATGGGAGAACACATATGCATACTGACGCTGAGAGGCAGAATCCATTAGCGCCGCTTCCAGCGCGTCGCCGGTGTTTGCGCGGCGCATCTCGTCCACATCGACGTCAAAATCCGCCAGCACGACGAGCACGAGGTCGTGCAGCAGCTTCCAGAGCTCCAAGTATTCCCGCTACAAGACAGAGAGACACACGCATAAACGTTGACACTGAGAGCAATCAATAGCAGCAGTCGTGCACTACACGCAGTCACCTCAGTGTGCAGGCTCTTCTTGGCTTTGCGCAGGCGGTCCATGGAGATGTACGTGATGCCGACGCACTCGAACCCCGTGAGGATCAGGTACCCAAACTGCGGTGCTGCTGCGCTGCTCGTTGGCTTGTTGCTCGGAGGTCTGGATGCAGTAGCGCCGGGACGATTAGCAGGAGATGGCGGTGGAGCATCCATAGAAGCCCCGTTATGCGACGGTGGCGGCGGTGCAGACGCTCGTGGCGCGGGCTTGCGCTTCGCTGTCGTCGTCGTCGCGCGCGCTGCTCGCATCAGGATTGAGTTCGTGTTGGTGTGCTCCAAAGAGACCGCCAAAAAGCAATTACCTTTTTATAATGAGTGTGCTTTGTTTTCAAAATATTGCAGTATAGTCAAACATAAACAATGAGACTCGGCATTGCAAATAGACAGGGTCAATGGACTCAAATCTCCATTAGCGTGGCAAGTCTGTGACCTGGATCTAACAAGCCTCATGGCGCTCATTTCCGTCCAAATGGCTACTACGCGTCTCCAGTTCTCAGCAACTTGCAGCGCGTTGGACCACGCGGCAACCACACGCAACTGGAAGGCACAGTCCACACACAGAGGCGCCGTTCACCCGGCGCCGCGCTGCTTCTCGCGCTTGACGGTCCGCTTCTTGGCCTTTTCCTTCCGCAGCCGGTCTTTCTCCAGCAGCTCCTTCTCGCGCGCCACTTTCTTCTCGTGCTCCTTCTTCATCTTCTCGCGCATCGCGTTCTGCGCCTGCTGCACGCGGCTCTTGTTGGTGTTTTGGCCCGCAGCTTCCAAATTCGCGCTCTCTTTTTCCTGTCATGGTGTTGGAGTAGATACAAAATGATCACCATGGCAGTCCAGCTTTAGCGTGAGTACCAAGAAGATATGCGCGCATATTTCCAGCATGCATACTGAGAGCGCACCTTGTCTTTGGTCTTGACCAGGTTACCCTCTTCGTCGAACTCCGAGATCACGCTGAAGCCATACTCACTGATCAGCTTCTCACGCGCCGCCAGTTCCTCCCGCGACCTGCATATTGTTACATCCAGCAATACACACACACACACACACAACGTCGTGTCAATTAGCCATACACATGAGCTTTTGGGACAAAGTCTAGGCATGCGCACATCTTCTGGCGCGCGGCAGCCCTCTCACGCTCCTTCTCCATGGCGTCCTCGGCGGCCCTCTTCTCCTGTTCGCGCAGCTTGAGGTCGCGCAACTCGGCCTCGGCACGCTTCAGGTCCTCTTCCTGGACCTGCTTCTGCTTGGTCTCCTGCACGATGCGCTCGACGTCAGCGATCATCGTGGCGGCATCCAGCTCCTGGGCGAGCACAGCGTCGCTCGCGAGCCCGTCGGCCGCGCCTGAGAAGATGCCGATGACGCTCTCCACGCGCTCCGCGATGTCCGTGTCCTCGTCCTCAAGGATGCCGCGGCCGTACTCGACGTACACGTCGGCATCAAGCCCCAGGCGCTCAACCTTCTCGCGCACCCACGCCTCCATCGTCAATAGTGATGGGAATGACTGGTATCCCGATCCAGTCGAGTTTCATTGAATCCATAATTTAATAGCAACCTTCTTATAATGAAATATGCTCCAGCATTGGACTTTACAGAAGAGAAGAAAAGTCTTTATAAAATTGCTCGTGTTTTGGACTGTTGCTTCACGCTGAATGATGGAGGGCGTTTTTGCATTTTCTAAAACATCTGCTCGCATAATCGCGATTGTCCAGAAAACCGAATTGTCGCCATTTCCGTCCACCATATGGGAGCGTGTGCATGGGAACAGAATGGCGCGGCCATGTCGACTGCGCTGGTGCCGCAGTCGTCGTCTGAGCTGGTGTACGACGTCGTGGTGAGCGAGCGCCTTCCGTGCTTCGACACCACCATCAAGGTCAAGCAGCTGTTGCTGCTGCTGCCTGCGCACGTGCAGGCGTTCAACCGTGCGCTGCGCGTCGTCAGGCCGTACTTGGCACCCTCGTACTTGCTGGGCGTCCTGGTGCGTATCGCGGTCGTGTTTGTTCCTGCGGACGTGGGGACGCTGTTGATCCTGCTCTCGCTCGTGTTGGTTGGCCCGACGATCATCTCAATGCGTCTGGCGCTGCGCTGCGAGTACGTCAAAGTGCTCGCGCAGACGTTCGAGTTCGAGTTCCTGCTCGTCATTGGCACGATGTGGATCGTGGGCTTCCCGTGTACACGCACGACCTGCGCGGCGTCATGATGCCGATTCTCTGGTGCGACTTGGTCAACTTGCTGCTCGTGGAGACGTACTTCGAGGACCAGACGATCATTTACGCGAGCGTTGTTGCCACGAGCTGCTACCTGGTGTCTGTGACCATCGCGATGGCCTCCAACCTGGTCGAGAACGCCAGGGACTAGTGCTCGTGGTGAGCCCGACGCATCCGATCAAGATCAGCGACGTCGTCGTAAACAACGTGACCACGATACTTGCGCTCATGGTGCGCCTCGTGCATCGTCGGTATATCGCGCTCCAGCGAGAGAAGCACATGACGTCGTCGTGGACGCAATTGATCGGCTACCGATGCCACATTGGACTCTTTTTGAGCCGCACGCGCGCGACATGTGACCAACGAGGAAGCCACGACGTCGATGCAGACGATCGCCATCTCTGCACATACGACCTGCGGTCCTGGCACCGCGTGCACTACTGCGACCTGCTCGCGAACTTAGTGTGGATGCACTGGGTGCTGACGCTCGACACGCTCACACCCGCGATGAGAGAGAAGCACGGTCTCAAGATCCGGTTCGCGATCCCTGTGTTCGTGCTCAGTTCGCTCAAGACGCTCGCGTTCCTCATCGACATTTTCGTCCGGAACCGATTCCCGATCCACAACTGCTTGCTGCTGCACCACACGATCGGGTCGTATGAGCTCCACGTGCGTATGCTCCCGTTCCTGCTCAGCCGCCAGATCGCGTTGCCTACGTGGTGCATCCGCATTTTGCATCGCATCCGAACCCAGAAAAGCGAGAACGACTTGGGAATGTCGAGTACGACTCGCAATTCCGACGTCGCCTGCGGAAATCGTCGCGGAGAGGGAGTTCGATGAATGTCCCGACACGATGGTGAGCTGTGCGGTGATCTGTCGCACGATATTTCCTTTGTCATCGTCTCCTAATGAAAGCGACACTCAGCGTTGCCTGGAAGGTGCCAAACACCACAGCACGAGCTAACATTTGATTTGACAGAGCGTCCCCTTTAAGCTGGCTTCTGACTCACATTCAAGCTGAGTCCTAACTCACAATCAGATGTGAACGTGAACCAAGAAGTTACTGACACGAAGATCGGCGAAGTCTCAGGCATTCTTCTTTGCAGCGGCAGTGACGACGACGCGTTCGCATTTTGTGGGAGAACAAGACGCGAGATGCTTCAGCAAACGTGGCAGCATCAGACTCAGTCGAGGACAATTTACTCCCAGAACCGTGCCAAGCGCAAAGTGGAGCGAGGCAGGTGAGGCGTAAATTGTGAATACGAGGTGGACCCTGTTAAATTTATGCGACAAGAGGCAGTCAAGGACAGCGTCAGATCGCTCAGGAGCTGTCGTTGTCGTGCATGGCACGAAACAATGAGAAAATCCCGCGTTAAAATGCTTTCAAGTGCCGAATGGGACATCTGTGGGAGAAGCAGCAGCATGCCGCCAGAAATTGATAAGAAGAACAGCGAGATCTGTCTCAAGAAGAACGAACGACACACTCGCGCACAGCAATACGCATCGATTTGCTATTCGCATGTGCAGTGACTCACTGTCAAATAGTCAAACACTGATACCCTGAGCAACTTTTAAACTGAACTGAACCAGAGCCCAACGATCCCCAGCGGCGTCCTGGTGACTCGACCAAGCAGCGCCAACCAACAAAAGCCAATCTTCGAAGTGCAAGTCCCTAATGCCTCGAAAACACCGGTTTCGATGCACACACACACCACAGCACTCTCCTTGCAGTACGTACTCGTCGCTTCTTGGCGATCCTAGCATTGGTAATTGCAACTCCGCATCGGCTACCTGTGCACCTCACGACATATTCCAGGCTTGAGCATCTGCGTACTTCAGCAAAACGAACCTTGATGCCACTTCCAGTGTTCAACGTAGATTCAGAAACTCCACTGGGTTTCTGGTCGTAGCTCTCAGCGTCAGTCGCCGTCGTTTACCTGCTTCGTGGCCGACAGTTTGTTCACCATATCAGCAGCACTTTTGCTTCGAGGAATGACCAGCACGAGACAGCTACGCGGCGGCAAGCAGTAGTAGTCCTTCATATGCTGTGTCTCCATATCCGCTATCTCTCTCTCTCCGACTGGTTCGCTCAATACGCAGCGTCTGCATATCGAACCGGGAGAATGACGTCAATGTCGTGCATCGGGATGCCTGCATCTTGCAGCCGCTTGCGTCCCAGGACGACCTCTTGCACCGTCTTCACGCGCTCACGAGCGACCTGGAGCCGCTTCACTTCGTTGTCATACTCCAAGTTGGCCACCTCAAGTTCGTATTTGCGCTTCTTGAGTTCTCGCAGCGACCGATGTCCTTTGTTTGCTCCTTCTCCTTCCTCCCGATGCCGCTTCTGGGCCGGTGAAGACAACGATTCCAGAGACGAATCGCCTTCGGAAAACGCGTACTCGTCTTCATTCTCATCATCGCTTGGAGTTTTCTTTTTCCGCATCTTCTTGGTGCCATCAGGATCGGATGCCAAGGCTGCAACGTCGTCGACGTCGTCTTTCATCACGGGATGCAACATATCGAAATAGCGGCAGAGGGTGTACACATGCGCCATGGCGCGAGCATCCGCATCGTCATTCACAGCTGCAGCTCTCTCAAAATCTCCCTGCGATCGCTTTGCCGCCTCGTGCTTCCTGAGGAACAGCGCAGCCTGGATGTAGTTGCGCTTGAGCGTGTTGATCTTGGAGCGCAAGTCCGTCGCCAGTCGGTGCGTGATGCCGTGACTCGCGAGGATGCCCAGGATCTCGCGCAGCAGCTCGATCTTGGGCGTGAGCGGCTCCAGCGGCCCGTCTTCTTGCGCGTACCCGTGCTTCCAGCGGAAGTAGTTGCCTGGCGCGCTGAGCCACTCGAGGAGGATCGCGATGGATGTCTTGCCGCCCGCGACGCTCTCGTCTGCGTCCCACAGGATCTGTGGCTTGCGCGTCATCTTGGTCAATGCACTCGCGGTGCACCGCTTGGCAGCCACGCGCGTCGATAGAGAGAGAGAGAGAGAGAGAGAGAGAGAGAGAGCACCGGAGCTTCTCTTCTTCGGAGTGCAGTGATTGTTCTTCGCTGCTCTCTATACCATGCAGAGAGAGAGAGAGAGAGAGAGAGAGAGAGAGAGAGCAGTGTGCGAGGGATCGGGTTGCTAATTAGGGGTTTTAGCAATCTCTTTCAAAGAAAAACACTGTAGGTTAGAAACCTGCATTCCGTCGTGTATTCTGCTTTCCACTTTCACTGTAGAAGGGAGAGACAAATTGAAGGTTTAGAAACCTACATGTTCACCTAGAAGACAATCATTCTGTAGCTGCATTACAAACTTTCCCTTTGTTGTTGCACAGAACACTAGAAACTTCAATTTGCTGCGATCTGGACATGAAAATGGCACACCATCGACTCCTGTCGCTGTCTCTGTGTCTCTGTGTGCGCGCGCACTCCGCTCGCTATGCAGCACCAGGGCATACCACACAGTGAGAAGTCGCAGTCGTGCACGTGACGGTCAGCCGTAGTATGCTATAATTTACTCGGTTTATTGCACAACTTTAATCTCTCGCACAATTGGCGCGGTTCTCTCTCATTCACATACAAACATATATCTGGTTTATAGGTTCACATTGGCGTGTAGTCTGGTCCGTTGGAGCTCGATCGCGGTCCATCGGGTGTGTCGATGCTGTGGTTCAATGCGGGCGTTCCTGGCGTCGCCGACGTTGCGCCTGTTCCTGCGTAGGGCAACACTGCGAAGTGGAAGTGGTGGTTGTGAGGCGGACTCAGTCTCAGCTGCTGCTCGGGGAGCGGGATCGCGTGCAATGGATGCGCAGAGCGATCGAGCGACGTCGGAGGGCGAGTATCCGTGCCGATACTGACGCTGTGCGCCAAAGGCACACTGTTCTCTTGGTGCGGGGAGAGTCCTTGTCGTCGCCTTGTGCTCATGAGCTGTCGCGTCACTTTGCTCGGACGGTACATCGATTCCTGCAGGATCGCCGTTGAACTCGCGGCCGAGTGGCTGTACAGCAGCGGTGATGCACCCGAATAATAGTTGTGCCCGCGGTGGTCTTCCATCATGACGAAGCTCGCTTTCGTGGACCCGGCGATCGATGTCATGCGCATCAGGTCGTGGCCATTGTGCGAAAGCGCGTGGTCAAAGTGCTCGTCGTGCTCGTCTGCGAGCGCAAGAAGCGTGACAACCTTGCGGTAATCCACTTTGAGATGCCGCAGCTGGAACAGCAGCTTCATGACGCTGTTGAACTTGAAGAACGACATTTGCAGCCCGATCGCGGCGTTGAGGATCTGGCGCATTTCCTCGACGTCGATCCACCCGGTTTGCAGCGGATCTTTCGCTTCAAACAGTACTTGAAGGTCGCCGACGACTTTGCCGCGCTCGTGAAGACAATGCTGGATGGAGTCAATGAATTGACTCTGCAGCTTAACCGCTTCCGTGAAATCTGCGATCACATCGCTCAGCGTCCCGACGTGCAGCCGCGACAGACTGCTCACAAGGATGAACTGCCGCAAGATATGAGCCTGCGACAGCAAGTTGATCACCAACGGCAACGGGATCATCACAGTTTGCGCGATCCCTATTGCGTGCACGAACGCAGGCAAATAGTACATCATCGATTGCACAAACAGCGCAATGTACAAACCATTCAAGACCCAGCACAGCTTGACCGCAAAGTGCCACACACCCCGTGAGAACCCAGGAAGGAGCAGACGCCCCGAGGTACCCGCTGCGTGGCAGTCTTGACTTTCTTGAGAGTGCTGCTGCTCTGAAGACTGACGCTTCCGTGCTCGCAGCTTCCTGCATGCGGCGACGAGATTAAACCCAGTGTCGTGTTTGGTGATGCTGTGCCGTTGCTTGTATTGACGCACTTGCTCTTGCTCAAGCACCTCTTCCATTTGCTTGATCGCCTCGGCCGTGATCTCGCTCGCGAGGTTCGTGGATTCTTCAACCGCGACTTGTTCCAGGCGCTCCATCATCTTGGCACTCGATACGACTCCGGCACGTTGAAGCAACTTTTCTTGAAATCTGCCCAAGCAATACATCGTCGTTATGTGGAAGAGCAGAAGAGACCAGACGTAGAACAAGAACGCCACAGCGATCGCAGTGTGATTTTGCGCTAGGGTGATAGCCTCGTCTTCGCCCGCGTCTGATCTCCCTCCCTCCTTCTCGATTTTGAACCACTCGCTTTGATTCAAGAGAGCGATAGTCGCATTGAAAGCCCAAGCGACGATGAACACGATGAACCACATAGGCAGTTCCAAGTCGATCATGTGCGTGATCTGGTTATCTTGTGCCTGTCGAAGGTACTTTGCGAACGGGAAAATCTCGGAGAGTGTGTGTGTGCGAAGAAACAAATTCCGCAGGATCCGAGCGCGAATCTGCTCGTCGTACTTGGTCGCCGTCCACCATCGCCGGGCGTAGCTCTGAATACTTAGTTGTCTCTGGTGGGCAACTGCGATCGTGAGCAGGTCTTCGCTGCCGATGAGCTCCAGGTTGTCCATATGCTTGTTTTGCGCGCGCAGTCGCAAGAAGATCGTGATCGCTTGGAGGATCAGCGCCACAGCCAGGAAGAAAATCGTCATGTCCGCAGAGACAAACGCGACCATCTCTGCACTCGTCTCGACGATGAGACCGGCAGATTTGAGCATCTTGATCCCGAGACCGAGGAGCCCGAGGATCATCAGTTCACGATACACTTTCGTGATCATCTGGTGGTATTTCACGTGCCGCTCTGCTCGCTTTTCGAACGCGTGTAGCGACTTCTCGAAGGCCACGACGACAAGCGCCAGGATGGTGAAGTTCAAGAGCATGCGCCATAGCTCGACTTGGTCGCCGACGCGAAACAATGGGGACGCCTCCTCCTCCTCCTCCGCCATGCTGCGCTCTCGGCAAAGCTACGAATAAATGATTATGAAAGCGGTGCAGCGAGCAAGAAAACGGACGAGGAGGGCGACGCTTCCCGCCTCATTTGTTTATGCGCGCACGCATGTTGGCTCGTGGCCGCGAGTTGAATTGAACTTTCTATCGGATCGGCCGCATGGCGCGCACTCCGCTGCTGCTGGGCGATAATAATAGCGCCCCGCTCTCTACGTCAGGAACGACCAAGCCATCCATCAGTGCTGTCTCCATTTCCGAATATTCTCAACAACTGAATGATGATGCGACGGATGGGATCAGAAAGGCTTTATGCAGAGTGTCTGAATATGGGAAACTCTGGTGAAGAAAGCATCCTGCGAGATCCCGCTCAAGCCAAGCTCAATAAAGCTTGGCATGTCTCGACTTGATTCTGGCCACTGTCATTAGTGGGTGTGGAATGAAGTACCCACTCGTTGACACGAGACAGGACGCCAACACACGATCGTGCTGCGAGGCTTTTACTGTGCCGCTGGCATTCAACCGAGCTCAAAAGTTTTCCAGCCAAGCGTGGCGGTCATTATCAGCTGATCGCACAGCAGCTTGGATGCATTTGCCGGCGTCAGCACGTTAATAACCAGTTTTTCTGAAGATTAGCGCTTCCGCATCTGGGGGAGACACACCTCTGACGTGTGGACGATCTCAGCGACTGCCACGAACAACTGAAGACCAGCTCAGTGTCTGGTATTACAACCGCTCTCACGCGAAGGCAGCTTCCCGATTGATTTGAGGAAGAGCTGTGAGCACGCGCGTCGCTGCCTCGTACGTTTGGATGCTGCGAGAACGAAGAAGATCGAGTCAAATGTGACCGCTGTCCAATTCCACGCTCGACTCTTGGAATCGCCAGCATGACGACAACAACAACCGCACTTCTCCTCGATGAATGTAAAAGATCGAGAGCCTTCTGCACTAGTTTTTCATTCTGCTGGCGATGCACAGAATGATAAAGCGCTCTTTCCACGACTTTGGACCTTCGTACAAGTCTGTCTATTCGCGAGACCGCTCCAGCGTGGTCATCAGTAAAATCACCACTATGGCTGGTACGGTCAAGACTCAAGACACGAATTTTCACACAGGAGCGCAAGCTTGAACACGAACCAGAAGGTCAGCTGCAGAATGCTGTCGGTACATATGTACGGACTCGGCAATGCAGGGGACTGAAACCAAAGCTCTGTTGCCGATATTGGATCCACAATGGATAGATCTGTTTAACGAATGGGCAGCGTTTTCGACGACGACACTGTGCAGGCTCACGTCCCATCACGAGCCACTGGGGTTGGTTTTTCCGAGATGCGCACCGCTGAGTCGCGTCGACTGTTACCCGTGATTCTTTGCGCGATTCTCTCGACTGTCGCCTTTACTGTCCACTTTTTGGATGCGCGTAGACGAAAAGGAAGTCGGAGGACGTGCAAAGCTTGGAGAGCAGGCGACGGTACGAGCAGCACGTTTACCAGAGCGAGAGTACACTCATGCAGCTCAGTCCAGCGATTGCCGCCAGCGAAGCTGTTTTGAATACGAACCACTATGTAGATGTGCTTGCGATTCGATATTCGGACCGCCAGTGTTAGCATCGTTGCCGTGGTGTTGACGAGGATGTCTTTCACAGTGACCACGTGTGCATTCATCGTGACGAGCTCATGCTGTTGTCCGGCATCGATCGCATCGAGAATGACTCCAGTGCCATCAGTCAACTTTAGAGACGCAAAAGCTCATGTTCAGGTCGCAGTTGACACCAACTGTGAGAAGAAATTCACGCGTTGTGCTGATGAAAGGAACTACTTCAGCCCCGGTGCTTTGCTGGCCATCCGCCGTGCTGAGCTTGTTTGATGCACGGCTGCTTTCTCGGGCGTCACCAAAACCTGCGAGTCCGTTTTCCAGCGATGCTTTATCGAGAAACACAACTCAACGACGCGATTTGACCGACCTGAAAGCTGTGCTTTGTCCACGCAAATGCAACAGTAGCTGCAAAGTTCACATCATACCAAGCGCTCTGCCCACGCGAAGAAACGGAGCTTTAGGCACAGCTCCTTCGTGAAATGCGCGAAAGGATGCAAGTGGGTTGCCCACTGCAGATGCTGTTTGAATCATTTTGCTTGTTTGATTGCACTGTTTGAAGTAAACGCATCGAGAATCTCAAGCATTTCAGCGGCTGCAGTGTTGAAAACGCGATTGTGCCACTTGATGTAAGCACGCGTTCTCCCATGATCTGGAACTTTTCAGCCATCTTGTGCTGGGATCTCGCCATCATCCAAACAACATCACCATTTGGACGGCACCTCCTCGATACGCTGGTGGTGATGACGGTGTCTAAGACTGTTGCGGTAGCATCACATGCTCCGCATTCGCGCGGCACGCAATGGAGAGAAGAGCTGCATGGTGCTGGAAATTGAAACTTCATCTCGTCCGGTTGATGCAATAAGTATTGGCTTGAGACCACTCAACTTGTCGCAATTGCATCAGCTCTTCAGCTTTTCGTTCGCGGATTCTGGGAGATAGCATTGCACAAACCGTTCCAAATGTTGAGACCGAAACACTCTTTGCAACTAGTTTCACGTGTGCAAGTGAGTAGTTTGAAATGCAGATCCTTGCAAGAGTTCAAATCACTGGACAGTACAACGCTCGCACACATCCAAAGCTCATTCCCCAAGCACCAAGGTCGGACAGGAGAGCGCCATTTTCGCTACAGTCAAAATCATGCGACACAGCCATTGCTTGTTTGCCCAGATCGTTGATGCGGATCGCGTTTGCAGTGCAAATTGCGTCTCTCATATCCGCACAAATCTGCGGATGACTGGCAAGCGTTGCGCGCGCAGTCATCCAGCGTCGCGCCGCACACAACACTGCAATAATTTGAGTCACTTCTGACGCTCCCACATCACAAACACACACGCAGAGACAAACACGGGCACTTGGCGGCCAAGTCTGACACACGTCGTCCTGATGCATCGCAGTGATGACTGTGTGTCCGACGGATCTCAGGTGCGGTGCATTTCCAATGTGCGCGCTCAGTCGATCGTCTCGTTGTCGAGATTGTGGACACGGGCAGCCAGGCAGATAGACGCTTATGAGGAGAACACAACAACAAAGAATATTCAGGTGCGGATGGTTGGAGCTGAACTTCAAATTTGAGGTTGACGCTCACAAAAATGTACACGCTGCGAATGGAATAGTGCCGTTTGCAGCGAATGGGAGCAGACAGTTAGAAATACCCAAAGTACTCTAGGCTCTACCACTTTCATGACGACATTGTCTGCGATCTCCTGCCTCCCCACACACTACGCCATTGCAAGCTAAATCGGCAAACTAAACGTCAGTTGGACCTTCGCACCAACACACCTAAAAGCCAAAAGTCCAACGCATGTTCGTCCTTTCGATGTACTACTTGGCGCATTTGGATCTGTTGCGAATGCATGTCGAAATAGCCGACCCAAGCGTTCAAATCTAGCCGATCACGCGGTCCTATAGCATCACCATTCCTTGACAATGAAAAAAGAAAGCTTTCGAAGAGTACTAACCGAATTGCTGAGTCTTCTTTCTCAGCAGCGTCGTGCTGAGACCAACTGCGGATGGAAGAGAACAAGCAAATGAAACAAGCGCAGCAGCTTTTTCTCGAAACCCAGATGCGATGCCTGAGACCTGGGTAAACGCAACGTTGGTGGGAGAGCTGGCTGCTTGGGTGAAAACTGGAATGATACAGTGAGGACGACCCGGTTGCGTCTACAGCGTCGAGGTCGCTGCACCTATGGTGAAATATTTATCTGAACCAGTTTGTGTTAGTCAGTACAACACAACAATACAAAACCTCCAGGCACGCCACAGTTCGCACCGCTTTTGCGCACATTAGGGAAAATTAGTCACGACTTCCAGTTCTTCCCCCAAAAGCTCTTGAAGATTCGAGTGGAGGTCCAAATGAAATAGCGGAGCCCGTAGATAGGAAACTGTTAAATGCTCCTCGCAAGACCACCGATTTCCGTGGTGCGCATGCGCTGAAACCACAGCGGTGTTCACAATCGCTGGCGCGCGAACGCTTCGTGCATAAACATTAGTGGTTGTATACGCAGACAACACAAGTCTGTGTGTTTGCGAGGGATACATGATTTTCGACAGGACCATTTTTGCATAAAACCAAGTCTCCAGGTCCAGCGGAGATTGTTATTGCGCTGTTACAGAGAAGGAGCACTGCATTATCACACAGAAGCCAGTGGCGGTGGAATTTTCGCTCAAATGCGCTGTTGAGATGCAAACATGAGCGCTGTTCGTTGCTTCCTCCGCAAGCGCGAGTGCTTTGCTTTAGGCGATGCTGAGTGCAAGTCTTGCACACAGACGCTCCCTCTAGACTGCACAGAGCATTTGACAACAGTATATCAATTATTACATTCCATGACGCCATACAATAACGGCTGAAATGCACAATTGCAGTCATCGACATTGATATTCGAGAGGTCCTTATTGAAAGGTTCGTTGTGGATCTCGGAGTGGAGTTCTTTTTCACTTTGCTCAGTTTCCACATGACGTTCATGGTTCTTGAGCTGAATGCTGCGTGGCGCCATTACTCACAAGAGTGCACCCAATGAAGAGGAGCTCAGTCTCCGCACCACCAAGCGCAAGCATCAAAATGCGAGTGCGGATGAGTTCGGTAGTGGGGGATGGGAGTCGCTCCAGATTCAATCAGAATCCATAACATCCGTTCACCTCATCTCGATCATCGCATTGGCAGCGTGCGCAGTCATACAATGCGAGTCTCGTCGTGTATCCTGAGTGTGTGGTTCAAAAAACGGCGTCGTTAATGGGAAACGAAGTGGGTAACTGAAACGAGTCAGCAGCCCCGCGAGAGGTGATCGAGCGGTTCAGCGAAAGCCAGAAGCCGTGCGTCGTGCGCTCAAATCCTCCGTTCTTTATCACGCGGTCTCATCGAAAGTTGACAAAGCGCTTTCGTGTTAATACGTACATGACGCGCTTCTCCTGATGAATCAACAGTTTTGTTTTGTTTTGTTTTGTTTTGTGTTTTTCTGGTTTATCTGTTTTGAAGGTGCCGACCCACTCACTTCAAGCAGCTCAATGCCACTCTTACCCACGCAGTCAGCAGCGCAGGAAAAGGCAGCGAACTGGTTCAAGTGAGTCGCGTTCCTGCTGCTCACTTTGATGACCCAACTTGATGAGAGCATCCAACAAAGTGCACTGCTGACCATACTGAGATCAAGTGGTTGCTTTGTGATGGCAGCGGCTCTTCTCGTGCGACGGCATCAGCCATCAGTGGGACAATTCTCGGCATGAGATGCACTCATAAGCAAGTGACAACATGCCGAAGGTGCAGAAAGATTGCGCAGAAGCGCCGGTGCCGCGTTGGTACGATTGGCGCAAGCCGTCAGTCAGCAAAGGAAGGAATATCGCTGCGCGTGTGCACCGACGCAGACGCATGAGTGCGCTCGCTCATATTTGCGAAGAGCTCATCCCAGTTTTGCTGAGGCAAGCAACAGGATGTCAAAAGTGTAAAAGGTTGACAAGCAAAGCGCCTCATAAAAAAGTACGCTCCCCTGATTTGTTCACACTCTGTTCGCGCATCTACTGATTTACAGATACATTGTGTGCCGCAAACGTTTACACAAGCAAAAATTGAATTTTTGATTGCGGTGGTTTCCGACAAGGTCATGTTTTATGCATGCGGGACTCCATGTAGACCAGCGGCGCGTTATGCTGTCGTAAAAGCAAGCACACTGGCAAAATGGGAATGAGAGCCGCGGTCTGCACACAGAAAGCACGCCAGCGTCACGAGCGCGCGACGCTCGACGCCAACATGTCGCTGGGTCCATGGATCCGTCCGCGATGATTTCGATGTCAGGTCAATGAGCCTGAGACGCACACCCAAGCATTTCAGCAAGACAACAACCTGTGAACACATCATGCTTGGTGGTTGATGAGATCGCTTGCAATCCGACAACTGTTACTTAAGTGCAGGAGGCGAGTGTCGAGTCGAATTTCGATTAGAAGGAGTGGGATTCTCGTGGAGAAAGGATGGGCTCGCAGCTCAAAGTGTTCAGTGGCATGGATCCCCGCCTCGGATACCCAACAACTCGCGCGGACTCATACAGAATTGACTTTGTACTGTACAAGTAGGCATTGCACGGCTGGTATGGATCTGTTTTCTTTCTTTGTGCGTGCGGTTTTGCTAACTTGAAGCGCACATCAAGGTGCTGGCGAGCAGCAAGGTACGCACCCGCTTGCTGCTCCCGTATCCATTTTCCCATACGTTGGACAAGTACGGTAGAGATGATGACCAGATCCGAGCCATTCGCAGATTGTCATCATCTCGTATCCACTATTCCACCTTCCATGCGATACGCTCGCTCGAGTGACTTCAAGGTCACCGTAGGATTCGAAAAACCGTCCAAGTATTCACGATCACCAGCTCGATTACAGATCGAGATGAGCGCATGCAAACTGGAAAATCTCACTTTGGGCTGCTATTTTACGTAAATTATTCGGATCAATTCACATGCACGCTTTCGTTTTCTTCCTTTGTTCCTACCTGTCTGTTCTAACCTATAAATGCGTTAATATATCTACTTGGTGGCAATTTTACTATTGTGACTATCGCAGAACACGCCCCTCCGGATCGTGTTGAAGCACAGCGGCGACTGGCACTTGCGGCCCCCGCCGTGCGAAAAGCACTTGCCGTTGCCGCGGTCCTTCTTGTCGCAGCCCTCGACCGTGCACGAGCGCACGCCGCCGTGCAGGTAGCAGTAGCCGTTGCGCTGCGTCCCCTTCTCGCAGCCTTCGTGGAGGCACCGCTTGCCGCCGCCATGCGCGCGGCAGAAACCACCGCCCTGGGAGCTCTTGGCGCAGCCGTCAAAGTTGCAGCGCGCGCCGCCGCCGTGGCCCTTGCACAGTCCGTTCGATTGCGCGCGCTTGTCGCAGTTGTCCTTGTGGCACGGCTTGCCCTTGATCCAGCGGCCGTCCTTGTTAAGGAACGTGCCGGGCTTGCGGATGCACGGCATCTTGATCGACGACGTCGGGATAGAGATGGTCATCTTGCCGAGCGGCGCGGTCATCGCCATCGATGACGACGCGTCCATGAGGACGAGGGGGGTCGGTGGCTTGGTGCGCACGATGCGCGGGGTCTTGATCGGCTCGCCGTCGAGACTGCACATGATGGCGTCGACGAGGTCCTGGTCGCCGAACACGGTGCTGAGCGAGCGCGATTTCTCCAAGTGGTCGTTCAGGCCCGGACGGTACTCGAAGGGCTCGAGCTCGCAGTCGTAGACAACGCATTCACCCATGGCAGCCGACGACACCGGCGTCTCGGTCTTGATGCGCACGCTGCGCACCTGCGCCGCGAGCGACGGGAGAGCCATTGAGGTGGCCTTGAGTGACGGACGCGAGGAGGTCATGTGGAGCCAGCTGTCCATCGACGCGTCGGACGCGTGCGAGTAGAGTGGCGGCAACATGGACGTGTCAACCGGCGAGTCCGGGTGGCTGCTCGTGCGCGCGTCAAACATGGTGGGTATGCTAATAGGGAGTTTTGGAAGAAAATACGATTGCAAGCAACACGTTGGTGACAAATATGGAGTCGGATGAGCGACTGCCGTCGGATTTGAGAATGACAGACTTGTGCGCAGACAAGCAAACAAGCGGGTGCAACGACAGCCAAAGCTGCAAACAGACAATCACTCTGGCACATGTGCACCGAGGCGTGGGATCCTGAAGCCCATCCCCCATCCCCATCACCATTGATCTACGGTACACAGAAACAGCCTTTTTTTGCGCAGTTGTTTGTTTTCGTCTTTTTGGCCCATCCGACTGTTCCAAAGCGAGGCCTAACCGCAGTGGCTGCCAAACAAGACAGAGACAGACCGCTCTTGCAAAGCGACAATGCGTAGAAGAAGGACGCACGGACCCCACGCAAGTGATCCTTTCCACTGGAACCAAACATGCGGGAGAGACCGGCGCACCGCTTCGTTCCTGCGTATGAATGCGTCCTCTGTCTTTTCGCCTTTGTTTGTGCTCACCCAGTGCAAGCTGTGTTCAACAACGGGCAACGTGGCGGACGTGGTTACGCAACATGCACAAGGGGTTGCTCTTGTTTGCCGCATTCAATTGCTGTTGTTCTTATTGTCATACTGTACTGTACAAGCATGCAAGGTATACAGTTTGGGGGGTTGTAACTGGCGTGGAAATGTGCCAAGTCGAGCTAACTTGGCATTGCAGAAATGGTCCTTAAGCATTCTTTAGAAGACAAACGAGAGCACGATTTCGCGAGTCGTAGAGATGCTTTGCGCTTGTACATGCAATACAAACTGCTGAAAAAGGACTTCGCACTGCGCTCTTGAATAGAAAAGACCTCTTACGTAGGGACGCTTTTGAGGCGCTGATCGCATTTCGCATTCGTGTCATAGCGTCAGCTTGGCGAGAGCAGATCACATGCGCGGGCCGAGGGACGAGTTAAAGTGTCAGGGCTGCAAGAGCAAAGCAGAAGACGGAGCTGGAAACGTTACGAAAAAGGGATGAGATGTTTTATGCCGGAGAACAAACCAAATGCACCATCATGCAGCTTTCTCTCTTCCTGGCAAGCTCCGTTTCTTTATACGTATCTGCATTTTGCGAGATTCGCTGTCTTCTTGGGTTGTGTAGGTTCCATATGTGTCGGTGGATAGTGCAATAACGAACGCCTCGCAGGATGCATTGAAGAGCAAGATAAAGTGAACGAGAGCGGAGGAGAAGAAGAGAAAGCGGAGGACTCGAGATGATGGATGTACATAAGCGAAAAAATACATATGCCTCTCAATGATGGAGATGGTGGTGTGGTGTCCGTGAATCCAATCACCTGCCTTTTCCTTCTTCATCCTCTTTCTTTGCGGACGTTGGTGCATCTTTATGTGGAAAATCGTATTTACATATACAATTCTGTCCCATGAGCCAGATCCACACAGTTCACATCGAAAGAGAAGGAAAAGAAAAAAGCAACGGTCAGTCTGGAGCGAAGGGGGGTACGTTAGGACCCCATTGTTTACCCAATTGGTTTTCCACATGCCGACCTAAAATGGCCTCACAATCCTTTTCGAGAAATGCGCCGTAAACCAATGTTTATATCGCATTCGGTCGGACGCATCAAATGGATGTGTGGATCTAATTTCTGTTTTCCAATGGCCATTTCCAGCCAGGTGGTGCATGCAACCACCTGTACTGTAAGCCTCATTCGCCGACGCACAACAGGTCGTGCCACATGGCGTTGCGCTGGTCAACACTTCGATGCGATGACTGACCAAGCTGCTTTGTGTGGGCCACACACAGCACCTTCTTCTTCATTTTCGTTTTTCAAAACTATTTCTGTAGCGCAAGTGCTGAATGGATTTAGGACCATTCCGGAGTTTTGTGATCCCACGCCACGAGCAAAAATTGGGGTGCAACACACCGACCATATAAAAAAAGCAGTGCAATATCTTGAAAGAAATACATAATTTGCATGTCAGCAACAAGTTCAGAAAGAATCAGCAAAAAGTGCACCTTTCTGATAACCTGGGAAAAACATGACTTGCGTGAGAAAATGGCTTCAGCCGTCGTTAGGCTGGCCAATGAGAACGCTTTTCTTCTAATTTTTAGGATACACACGTCCAAAAATGTCTCCCTCAAACATCCATGTCATCTCGCCAAAGTCATCTTTCAGCCTCAAACGCTATGTGGGACAAGATGCAACTCAATACTCAGCCACAAATTGCTGCTTGGGGGAAAATACAAAGTGCTGTCGTTATACAACATCGGCCGGCTTCAACCTGCTGAAAGTCTACTTAGTTATCTCGTTGGGTTCCGGCCTTGGCCTGTCCTGCCTATCGCGGTTGAAGAAAGAATAAGTCAAGTGCGGTCCAAGGAAAGCCTTCATGCAAATGCAAGAAATGAAAAGCCGCGACGCTTACACACAGTGGCAGTCGCCATCAATTGATTTTTCTCACGTCTCCGTCGAAAATGGAGCCAACCACAGACATCCCACGTCGCACCAGCTTCCAGTGCGAAGACTATGCGTCAGTGCACCTGGTGAGACCAGCGCTACTCGTCATGTTGTTGTTGATACCGAGTGATCTGAGGATTTTCAGATATGATCCCAGTCGACTCCAGCTGCACAATGCCAATATGATCTCGTAAATCCACCAAGCGAGACCAGGTGGCAGCGCGACGTCATTGCTGCCCAACACAGTGAGCTGGCCAACGAAAAGGAGCGACAGCGTTGCGGAGACTTTCGCTCTCTCTATTGATACCATCTGGCAGAATTGACGGGTTCAAGTCTGTTTTGGTTTGTTTGGACGTTATCTTCAATTCGCTCCTTGCGATTTCTCGCGGCTCCACATTGAGTGTCCTTCTTGCAGATGGGTCCAGCGAGGTTGTGGCTTTGCAGGTGAGCAAACAATGTTGTGTTTGCCACTGACGTACGCATTGAGTTCAGAAACATCGCGATGGAGCTTCATGCGTTGTGTGAATCCAACGGATGCACTGACAATTTCTGATCTCGGTTCAGCGCAGACGAAGCTAATGCTGACCAAGGGCAGTTTTTCTCGCGGACACGTGCGTATGTATACACAATGCTTGCGGGATTTGTGATGACAAACAAGTGCACGAGCTCAAAGCCGTTTGACAAAATGCTGCTGAGGCAAGTGCATAATGCAAGATTCACACATAGAATTGTGGCCTGGTGTCCAGATCCAGATGAGGTCAGTATCGATCTCAAACAACTCGTTTCTCTCCGCATTTCGTTGACGTACAACGCCATGTGCGATCAGCACATCAGATGCAGAAAGGAGTGACCTCCGTTTAATACACAAACCGGCAAACTTGTTGATTCGAAACACCAGTTGGACTGGAAATCATTGCAGATCGTTCACCGTCAGCTGTAAACACAGCTGAAATCGAGACTCAGTGAAGGGCAACAGACTTCACAATTGATCTCAGGCTCTGACAACCTCATCAATGGCATTTGCGTGCGATAATCCTAATGCAAAGCTCGGTTGGATCACGGGTTTGCGAACTGCGTGTGGTCTGGTTGCAATTATCAAGATTCACACAATTGCTGCGGCGTTTCGTATTTTTCTTACTGCATGAGCCCGTTCTATGCCTGGATACTAGTTGGTCAGGTCACCAGCGCTCTCGTTCTTGATCACCATCATGAAATGAAAATCATCCCCGGTCAAAGATCCGACTTGAAAATGCAATAGCATCCTTGAATTCGACAATTGGACAGCGGTTGCACCACCAAAGCGCGCACACTACAGCTGCCACTGGACTTCGTAAAAGAGCGGCAGTGTTAAATACACTCAACTTGTTGGCAATTGGTGCGGCTGGCATTGAAGTTAAGGTTGTAGAGCTTAGTCTGTCGAGAGAGGACTGGTGTGCCTCAGCACATTGGCCGTTCGTAATAAAGAGACATCCAGTATGTGAGGCCGTTTTTCGGTTTATGTGTGCGTCTAAATTTCTGTATCAGTGGCGGCTGATCCTAGAAAGAAAGAAATGCAAGGGCAGCGGCAGCAGTACCTCCGTCCGGAAATTGAGACATGGCATTTGCACGAAACAGTACAACTCAGGCAGTGAGGGAGTCCAACAGCTATCCAGACCGACACCGACGCCAAACAAAACACAGAAAAAAGAAAAATATGGCAACAGCAAGTTGCGCGTTGCATTCGGATCTGGATGCGCGCAACATCCTTGATGCATTTATCCAAGCATGTTTGTGCACACAGGCGCTTGCGGACCAGTCAAAGTGTACGTTGCACATTGGATATGTAACTCCCGATTTTATGAAATGCAATATGAGTGACCAAAAGGTTCAAGCTGAGCTGAACGGCAGTTTCATGAGTTTAGATATACGCACTTATGTGAACACTTGCGGTGGATATGAAGCCATGTTGAAGGTTCATTCCATATTCGAACACAACCAGCCAATCATATCCCGCTCCGTATACCGATCCACATTTGTGATCTATCCGGATACGGATCTGTCCGATCTCCAGATCGACTGTATACATGTTTGTCCGGAAAGAGTACTGTATTCTGTCCGTTCACTGAGAATATCGTGAAAAAATGAATGTTGAAGTCCTGCGGGAGAGACGAAGGTTGAGCGTGTGGATATGGAATGGATCTTTTTCGCCGTGTGACTTTCCGTGATTACCGTAGTTATCAGTGCCATGTATCTTCGCTATGAATCCGCAGGCTGCTGGTGATGGTGCATGTAAGTATATGTAAAGTGCATACAAACCAGAACTGAGCCAAATGAGCAAAGCACCCGAAAAATTTCTCGCGCGCCATCCCATTTGCTCTTCTGCTTCAGTAGGTACACTCGGAATTCCATATTCCACATCGCGTTCTTGCAGTTGCAGAACGCTCTCGCCATAGATACATTTTTTGGCTTTTGACTGTTCTTCCTTGAGGTACACTTCCAGGTGTCTCTCGAAAGGTGCCGTAGATATGGATTAGTCTCGATATGCAACGTGATAAGATGATTTTTAGCCATTCGAGACTATGCTTTGTTGAATTAGGTCGGACAAAGTTGATCTTTTGCACACGCGCAGGTGCGCAACACGCCCTTGAAATATGTCGCGTCGTTCCATTTACCCACCTCGAAAATGGCATCTTTGCGTCCTGTCTGACAGATGTGGCAGATGCACACCAAACGGCAGCAGTGGGACTCCACAAAGTGTAGGTTGCAACTTGATGGAACATCGCATTTTTTGCATGTTCTCCGTCTCTCCCTCCAGGCTGCAATATCCATCCACATGAGGATAATCCAGTCGCAATGTGCACATGCAAGCGAATGGAACCGAAGCAAGGCTAACACTTCACATGCGTTGTCAAAGACTTCATAATCGTGATCACATACGTTATGTGGCTTTTTAGAGATTCTGTTGATGGATCATGATCACAACGCAGACTTGCGCATAAGCGGACACGAAGTAAAGCTCAACTGCAAGGTGCCCAGCTTCTGGAGTGATCCAGATATGGTGTTGTAAATGCTCGTTGCTGTTTGTGCTGTTGAGCGTTTGCACACAGTGGTCTCGTGTAAAGAAATGAGGCCAGTCGTAATTCGATCAGACCAAACAAAATGGCATGATAAGAGGGCTGGGCAGATTAGGCGCACCCGCCGTTCGAAATTTGGCGTATTATTCAAGTCAGCTGCATGTATCCTTCCAACTTATGAAGAACACATAATAAGCAATCCGAGCTGAGTCAGTGCAAGTCTGGTGTCCTATTCATGTTATTGTAGTTCTTTGGCTTTAGAGGTCCTGAACTCAAACCAGAGCGTGATCTCCTTCGTGAAGCCAAAGCATTGAAGAACATGGCTACACTGGCATTTTTATCGCAAGAGCTGGCCACTTGAGGGTCGCAGTGGTCGTTTATGAAATAGCATCTGGTGAGCTTGTGTGATCAGATGGAGAAGACTTCTGAACCGACCGAACACAGGCGAACACGAGGTGTCATTTCCATGTGAGGAGAATCGCGAACAGCACATGTGGATAAAGAAAGACTGGCCTCTTGCTAATCAAAATGTCTGGATACTGGGCGATGTATCCGCGTGATCCATTCCCGCAGCTGCGCAGCTGAACTCCCCTAAACTTGGCTGCTTCCATAAATAGAACTATACTCAGGTGACTCAATATAATACACGCTCACAGTGTGCCACTGTGCCATGCGTGTCATGAAAAGCTTGACCGTGCGTTCAGTGCTTCGCAGGCATCACTGGATTATTTACTCCTGCATCGCCATCATATCGCAAAATGTCGCCGGGATTGTTGACTTTTGTGTTTGTCAACAAGCAGGATGGACCGACATGGCTCACGTGGAAGTGCGTTGGACTTTTGTGGACTCGGATCACAAAGGAACAAATGTGTAAACAGCTGAAGGGCACACGGCATAATGACGCGAGAACGAGTTTCTGGCCAGAACCGCGCGAAGAAAGAAGAAAAAATGCAAATGAGGTAAGGACTCTGGCATATGTTTGCATTTCCCCTGTGCCCAAAAAATTCAGTGTGAGCTGAGAAACGAGGTCTTGTTCGAGGGCACAGCCAAGATGCGTTTAACACGCGAACCAGGGTTTAACTCAGGGCTCGAGGAAGGAGAAAAAGAGCAAGACTCAACCCTACTGCAATGACCCTCAAGTGGCTTCCTTCGAGCACCCATATGTGCTCATTCGCCAGCTGGTTGGGTTGAAACCCTTGGCTGCTCTGGCAACCACGGAAACTTTCATTCTATGAGAGAGCTGCATCGGCCACTACTGCAAGCATGCGCCTGCGCTTATATACTCGCTCAGTCGGCCGCTGGGTTCTGTGGAATATCGTCGCGTTCCGGTTTTTCGTTTACAGCCTCAAGCTCTTGCGTTATCGGCCTCCCGTCCTACCTGCGCATTCAGCGCTGCGACACAGCGCAAGGGTTCAGCATCGAGCGCGCATTATTGTCCAGACAGCGCACAAGGAGCAAAACATATACAAGCCAGCGTGAAGAAAGAGAAGAAGAGCAGAGAAAACACGGCGAGAAAAAGAGAACGAAAATTTTGGTGAAACAGCAACCAGCGTACCCATCTTGAGGTTGTCGGCTCATCCCATTGTTCCCAGGAGTAGTGGCTGCCGTTGCCTCGGTATACAAACGCCAAATGATTTCAGCCAGTAGGAAGGATCCCATCCGCCTTTTCCAGGCAGGTGCTTTTTTTTCTCTTTGGCTTGTTGGCTTGGCGTTGTTCTTCTTCGCAGCTCAGCAGCTAGAAGATCTCGATATATTCGCGCCAGGTGTGTCTGTTGTGTATGGGAATTTGTATTCAAAAAAGTGTATGTCGCTTTTGATTTCTTTCTGTGGAAAGCTTGATTTTTGTGTGTGTGTTTTTTCGATGGCGGTTATATCGAGTGGCTATGCAAAAGAAAAGCCATGCTAACATTTTGCTTCACTTGTTGTTTGTATGCTTGTGTCTTTTCTTTATGGAACCTCGCGGGGATGGACGAATATGTATCGCTAACGAAAATGGAGGTTGCAGTTCGGTCGTCGTGTCGCTGGTCGGAAGAAAAATGGACTTTGTGGACTCGCTGTTCACGCCTGAGATGCGCTTCGCGGCGTCTGCTCCAGTCCCACGGCCGCCATCGCCATCGCCGCTTGCGAGCGCGAACGAGAGCAGCACTTTTCGATCTTCGGGCTGCGGGAGAGCCACTTGTTCCCCCCTCGCGGCAGAGCCACTCCCCATTTTACCATCGACGATGTTCCGCGCAGCTCCGCTTGGCGTCGTCATGCCGCTGCATCACTCGAGCAACCTCCATGCGTTCAACTACCATGACCAGCAGGCGCAGACCCAAGCGCACCAGCTGCATGCGCGGCTCAATATTGGCCCCGAAGACGACGACGTGTTCCGGCAGCTCTGGTACGAGCCCGAGCATGACGATCACCCGCTGGAACTGCGCATGAGCGGCGGCTCGATTATCGCGCATGTGAATGAGGAAGACCAAGAGGACGAGGAAGACGACAAGGACGTGGATGTTCCCCCCAGCAGCACCAACTCGCTGCTGCTCGAGCCGCTCGAGCTCCCACCGAGTTCGACCGCGAGCACGGGCAGTCTGTCGCTCATGCAGACGCTGAAAGACGCGTTCCTGAACTACAGCCCCAAGTCGCCTGTGGCGTCCACTTCCTCGTTGTTTGAGAGCAAGGTGCCGTCGTTCTCGGCCAGTACGCACATGTCCAAGCAAGCGTCGTGCTTTGATCCGGACAGCACGCCTCGCAGCGGCCTCTACGACCAAGAGCAACCGATGATGCCTGTGATGTCATTGCGCAACCAAGAATACCAGCAGAGCAATGTCCACGCGATGTCCAACGGCTCCTGTATGAATGCGGTCCTGGGCATCCACAATGCGCCATGGATGCTCAACTCCAACGAAGTTATGAACAGCTACCAGCAGCAGCAGCAACGAAGCATGAACCTCCCGAACACTGCTGCCAGTATGACCAGCATGCGGCAACTGCTCATGTCTGCGACGGCGCCAAGCACGCTGCTTGCCAACATGGAGAACTTATCCTCTGCGTCTCCGCTGTGGATCTCCACGTCGATGCTGATGACGCCGACATCGCAGTTCCCAGCGCCTGAGCTCGGCCGCAAGATCTCCAACAAGAGATCCAAGGCTCGTCGCCCCGCGAAGATGCCTGCACGAGGTGCATCGGCTGCCGCGTCCGCGCTAGCCATCTCTCTCGCGGACAAGACTCCAGCCCAGCAGCACCTCATGAGCTCGCCCATGGTGACCAGCAGAGGCAATCCGAACGAGTACATGCCGATGACCCCCGAGAGCGGGAGCGAGAAGAACTCCAAGGGCAAGAAGTGCATCGAATCGGGTTGCGCGCGCCGAGCGCAGTCCAACAGCCGCTGCAAGGCGCATGGCGGCGGTGCGCGGTGTCAGTACACGGGTCCAGGCGGGTGCACGCGCAGTTCGCAGGGTGGTGGCTACTGCCGTGCCCATGGTGGCGGCAAGCGCTGCGAGTACCCGGGCTGCGCGCGCGGCCAGCAGCGCAAGGGTCGGTGCTACGTGCACGGCGGCATCCGCAAGTGCCAGATGGGCGACTGCGAGAAGAAGGACCGCGGCAACGGCTTTTGCATCTCGCACGGCGGCGGCAAGCGCTGCGAACACCCCGGATGCTCCCGCGCCGTGCGCCGCGGACTACTCTGCCAACTGCACGAGATCGCCAATTGAAGGTTGAGAGTTGAATAATGTATTAGGAGTTTATTAGAATAGTTATTGCAGTAGGTGGTAGACGCATTTTCAGTTCGTAGGAGTCAATTATTTAGTAAATACATTATATGAGTGCAGTTGTGAAGTTGACAAGCAATGTTCATTGCCCAAATGGTAAAATCAAAGCATTTAAACAAAGACACATATGCATGTAAATATGCAGAGTCTCACCGAGCATGCACTTGTTGTACTGCGTGTACCTTGGGTTTTGCAACGAATGCAGCGCAAGTCATGCCACTAAGCACGCGTATCTTTGCAAGTCCTTCGTCCAGCCATCGATGGTTGAGACACAACATCCTCCTCACTTTGGAGTCTTCACTGAGCATTGTACACAAACTCACATGCGCATTGCATGCATTCGCTGCACAAGCGATGCGAGTGTTTACACAGCGGATTTGATCAAAGGTCCGCGCATGCGTATCTGTTGATCATATCCACTTTTTCCGTTGCGGATGACGATCCCCACCCCGATGTGTGGACCCAAAAATGGCGGTTTCAACTCATTTATACATGGCTGCATGTCCTTCGCTCTACTGTAGTAAACGAAACTGCAAAGTATGTGAACGCACCGATGGGCGGCTGCCATCAGGATATGTTCAAGTTCGCATTTTGGCAAATGGTGCTGCTGCCACCTGACACAGCGAGAAATTAGTCGAAAGAATGTGCGCCGAATGTGATTCCCTAACCGCTGTCAACCCACAGAGAGCGCACGTTCAGTACGTGAGTAAATCTTGCATTTAAAAGTGTACTCAGTGATGATGAAATGTATTGAAACAAGAGACAAGATGGAAAGCAGGTGGGTCTGATTTTTCAAAAGACGAGCCAACTCTGGAACGACATGCCATTTCAACCAATGGCATACGTTTATTCTTCCTTTCAGCTAATCACAAGCTCCGTATCCAAGTGGAATAGACACCAGCATCATCAGCACATTGACTGCGCATGCTGCAAACTATTCCCTTTCATATCCACTAAATCAAGCTCCATAACCACATCATTTGCTTTAGCAGTATTAAAAGGGTTTACATTTCTTCCTTTCTATTGGTTTTCTCGAAGTTACCAATAAAATGCTGCATACTCCATGCTAAAGAGTAGTATGCCCACTATATAAAGGTCTTTGGACAGAAACCCGCCTTCATATGACGACTCCCCGACTCCCTCGTCCAGTCCAGTTGTTTGTTATGTGGGCAGTCTCTAGTGAACGCCAGTGAACACCCAAAGCACCGACGTATTCTTATCCAAAATCGCAAAGCGCTGCGCGAGATCCCCATCAAGGCGCGGGGGCGAAAACGCGGCCAGTGGCTGTCGGTGGATGCGCCCTGTCTTCCCAAACGTATCGCAGAACGCGCCAGGAAACCCACCGCCACTGTCGTTATAGAGGGAAGGGGGAGTTCCTCGTCAGTTAAAAGCTCACTTAGAAAGCGACGAGATCCGTTCTGAACGCTGTATTTGCAGGGACATATCCACGGCATCTGTATACATATCGAAAATGAAACGGCGGCCAGCGGAGTCGACGCCCGGTACCGACGACGAAGACGACGACGGTGTAGCTTTAAACAACGAGCTGACGCTCGCGATCCAAGACGAGCACGACGACGCGGCGAACACGGAGAAGCCCGGTCAGTGCGACTACTACCAGGTGCTGACACCCACAGCGGCGCCGCTGCAGTCGCTCACGGCGTATTGTCCCTCGACGGTGGACGCTGCCGAGCCGCCGCCCTGTGACACCACACCCAGCCGACGCAACAGCCACGCGCAGACCAAGTTCTGGGTGCCGTCGGTGTCGTCGCCGTCGCACTCGTTCGCGAGCCACAGCCACCGCGACGTGAGCGATGGCGGCAGCACGCACGGTTCGCGCCACTCGACCCGCAGCGGCTGCAGGTCCGGCCATGACGACGACGGAGATGAGAACACGCCGTGCCGGCTGAGACGGCCGCGCAAGAGCAAGCTGCCGTCGTCGCATTACTATGTGGACGCGCACGGCCGCCTGCGCGTGCGACCCATGTGGTGGCTGTACATGCGGCTGCGCAGATTCCTCTGGGTGCTGCTGCCGTGGTTCAAGCCCGACGACTCGAACACGTTCGTGTGCTCGGCCATGATCTCCAACTCGGCGCTCATCGTGACGGTGTTCATCCTTCGACTCATCATCAACAAATCCATCCTCTCGATCTTCAAAGTCGCGCAGGAGGACACTATCAGCAGCGGCGGCGGCAGTGGCGTCGTTATAACGCATGAGCGATCGCAGTGCCACGAATTTTCGCAGCAGTTCCTGGAACTGTTCTCGTATTCGCTGATCGGGAACGTCATGCTCTGTCTGCCGGCGTTCAATCTGTCCATGTGCAGGCTCTTCCGCAAGACCAAGAAAGCTAAGCAGCAGCACGCGAGCCCAGCGCTGTCTTTGGCGTCGACCCACAACGCCGCAGCCGCGTCCAACATCGCGGTCGACGACGACGAGCCGCAGTACGAGAAGACGATGCTGTTCACAATCCTGGAGCTGCTCGTGATCTTCGAGATCCCGTACCTGATCGTCACGTTCGTCATGATGGTGTACCCGAACAGCGACGGCCTCGTGAGTCTCACAATTCACTGCTACAACGATCTCTCTGCAGGTTACTTTATCGCGTTCCTCATCGCGCAGATCATCGGCGTCTTCGCGTATTCGCTGCGGTGGAACCAGATCCTGATCTTCCACCGCATGCACGAGCATTTCCTGTATCAACGCGGGTGCTTACCCGGTCGCGCGCGCTTCGACTACGTCGAGAGTTCGTTCCGCTCGTCGTTGTTCGCATCCAAAGCCTCAAAACTGCGCCACAAAATCCAGAAAGAGCTCTACCGCGCTGCGAAATACGGCGATGTGGAACGCGTGCGCGACCTGCTCACAGACGCGATCGACGTCGATGGACCCGAGTTTGCGACCAAATGGTACGGCGACGCCAGTCATCACCACTACACGTGGT
Organism: Globisporangium splendens; assembly: GCA_006386115.1. NCBI lineage: Eukaryota > Oomycota > Peronosporomycetes > Pythiales > Pythiaceae > Globisporangium > Globisporangium splendens. The sequence goes on from VFIW01000093.1 coordinate 103,050, forward strand.
CCATGGGCCAGTCGCTGCTGTTTGCCAGGTGCCGACGCAACCCGCTGCACGTGGCCGTCGTGTTCGACCACGTCGAAGTCGTCGAGGCGCTGCTCTCGAACAGCCATTTTGATGTGCACCAACTCGAGAAAATGGAACTGCTCAAGATCAACATCTCGTGGGTGTACGCGTTCCTCTTTGAGATCGTGAGCTTCCTGAGAAGGTCGACGTTCTCGGTGGACAAGACGCGGCTCGTGTTTGGACCCGTGGGGCTGTTCAAGTCGACGCTGTTGACGCCGCTGCACGTCGCCGTGTCGATGGGCAACACCGACATGGCGCTGATGCTGCTGCGGTATGGCGCTGACCCGAATCTGCCCGCGCGCGCGAGCCACCGCAAGTACGCGACGCCGGCGCTGTTCTGGGCTGTGAACAAGGAATGCACGCGGCTGCTGCTGGATGCCGATGCGAATCCACTGTATGTCCCGGGAAAAGGCATCTTCCTGACCCCGTTTGAAGTCGCGCGCGTCACGGGCAACGTCGCGGTCGCGCGGCAAATGGAGAAGTACGGCGCCGATGTGGCGCTGACGCCGCTGCATGACGCGGCATCAAAAGGTCTGAAGGACGTAGTCACGTTCTACCTCGAGCATGGCGCGGATCCGAACTGTCTGGGCGAGAAAGTGACGGGGTATTTCCGTCGCACGCCGCTGCACTGGGCTGCGATGCGTGGCGAGACAGGCGTCATGAAGGTGCTGCTCCGATACGGCGCCGAAGTGGACGCGAAGGACGTATTTGGCCGCACGCCACTGATCTGGGCGTGTGTCTTGAATCGCGTCAAAGCTGTGGAACTGCTGCTGGTGAACGGTGCGAACTGCAACTTGCGGGACATCCAGGGCGATCCGCTGCTGTGCATTTGTGCTGCAGGCGCGTCCACGACGCTGTCGTCGTCGACCCCTGCTAGCAACAATGGCAACGGGAACCGCAGTGGGAACTTCAACAACGATCGCTGTGGCGACGGCGGTGCCAGCGGCGACCGTGAGCCCAGCGGTGGTGCTGACGACAACCACCATGGAGATTTCGGCCACGCGTCGCTCGCGCGGTCCATGGATCCGCACATTTTCCAGTTGCTGAAGACCTACGGCGTCGATCTGCACGCGATGCGGCAGTGTAATGGCGACACAGCGCTGCACGTCGCGCTGCGGAAAAACAACGAGAGCGCTGCGATCCTGTTCGTGCGCGCTGGGATCAGTTTGACGGCCGTGAACTACATGGGGCAGCGCGCCATGGACTGCGCCATGTCGAGCACGCTGCGATACGCGATCAAGAAAGAGGCCGGCCACCGCGACGTCATGATCAGCTATTGCCATTCGCATGCGAGTCTGGCGCGGAAACTGCGCGATGCTTTGGAGAAAGCGCACGTGACGACGTGGATCGACTCGATGGACCCGAGCGGCATCACGGGCGGCTCGATCTGGCGCCAAGAGATCGCGCAGGGCATCCAGTCCAGCGCGCTGGTGCTCGCGATGCTCACGGAGGACTACCCGATGTCTCAATGGTGCATGAAGGAGCTCGCGTTTGCGAAAATGCAGAATGTGCCGGTGGTCGCGATCCAGTGCGAGGACATGGAGATCACGGAAGAGCTGCAAGTGTACCTGTGGACCCGCCAGATCGTCGATTTCCGCCCAGCCGTGCTCAAAACGCACAACCACACTTTGGTCCATCACAGCACAATTTCAGCCTCGCCAACACCGTCCGAGGACGGCAACAACAACAAGCATGGCGGAGGCAAACGAGGCAGCCATGCGTCTGCGGCCAGTAGCGCTGGAGACGACCACCATGATGACACTTACGCTTCTGTGCACGCCGACAAGTTGGACGGCACCGGAGTAATTATTGACGCAGATAGCGACGAAACTAGGGATACGTTTGCACACGAGTACGACGAGGACAAGTTTTGGAACTGCATGCGGCTGCTGCTCGATGGCATCCAAGACCAGATCGAGGAGCACCGCGTGCGCGTCGAGAAGCGTCAGACGCAGAACAAGATGCTTACGCGCAGCAAAGCGATCGTCAACGACGACGACGAGCACGAAAGCGGACTCGAGTCGGATTCCGACAATGAAAACGCCGCGCGCCGGAGTCTCGGGGATAAGAATGGTGCTCCAGACTTTAAGTTTCTCACAGGTGACAACGACAACTTGGATCCGACTGGTCTTTCGACGCTGGCCATCGATCCTGGTTCTAGCTCGTCATCGTACGTGTTTATCGCGAACGGCGATTATCACAAATCATTTTGTCAGCGACTGAAGAACACGCTCGCGAAGCAGGGCATTCGGAGCGTCGTGGACCAGTCCGTGCCAGCGGTGCACCAGTTCGGCTACAGCTCCCGAGGTAATGGAAGAGCACGAAGCGCGACGCATAGTCGCCACTCAGCCAACCGTAGCTCTTCGTCGGCAAGGGAGACGGATGTCGTGAGTCTGTCGGTGCAAGCGCGTCAAATGGCAGCCAAGGACGCGATCCTGGGCTGTTCGGCCGTGCTCATCGTGATCTCGCCGCTGTCCGCTAAGTGCGACATGCTCGCAGACCAATTGGCGTTTGCCGAAGACCGCGGCAAGGTGATCGTGCCGGTGCTCTTGTCGCTGCATTCCGTCGATCTCGCGAAGCGGTACACGTTCTCGAGGAGCGTTATCCACCACTTCAACACGTCCATTGGCTTTGAGCAGAGCGCCGAGACGCTGGTGACGTACCTGCGTGGTCAAGCCCAGGGCTTCGAGCGTCAGCGTCGCCGAAGACAGCGTCGACGCAACGCGACAGGCAATCCCGATGCGCCGAGCGAGGGAATGAATTCGCCAGCCTCGTCAACGCGGTCGTCGTTCGTGTCCTACGCCGCGAGCGGCTCACCTACATCTCCATCGGCCACAGCGAATGGAGAACTGCTTCCAGTGCTGTCCATTATCCCACCGTCGCAAGCGAGACGACAGCCATCTCGCAGCACTGGAACCAGCAGCGGCCATGGGTGGAGCGCGTCACCCAACGTCGTGTCGCCTCAAGCCACTGGGGAAAATGACGACGCGCTTGTGTATCAACACGACCACCTGCACCAACAATTTGACGCGTCGCCATCGCGCCAAAGTGCCAGTGCTTCTGGACGAAATCCTCATCACAACTCTGGGGCAAGCGGCAGCCACGCGCGAGTCCACAGCAACAGCAGCACTCGCACGACCGAGTACCAAGACTGAGTTTATATATAAAAGAGAAGAAGGAAATAGGATCTCCATGCCTGAAGAATTAACTATGAATTGCTATAATAGATCATCATCAACCAGAATTCGTACCTGATACCACCTTAAAGCTTCACTTGATACCCAAGGCAAGAAGAAAACTGGTGCCAACCTGCCCAGCAGCAGCAACTTGACTTCTTTTTTTTGTTTTCCTTTGACTTTTGCTCAATGTAGCTGACCTGGACCGGGGATGTGGCTGGGTTTGAGCTTCTTCCGTGCGTCCTGGAACGCCGTCATGCCCTGGCCGCTGCCGACGACGCCGACGCGGCCGTCGACGGTCTCGGGCGACGCAAAGATGCTCGTGCCGCGCTTCGAGAGCACGCCGCTCGTGCCCTTCGCCTTCTTCTTTATCGCGTTGTGCTGAAACGATTTCCACGCGTTCTGCTTCATGTTGCGCTCGTTGTCGATCGTCTTGTGGCGGTTCAGGCTCTTGATCGCGCGCAGTCGCTTGCGCTTGCGCTCTTTCTCGGCTTCCGAGTCCGTCGGCAGGATCTGCAGGTTCTCCGGGATCTTGATCGGCTTCTCGATCGGCGCCACGAAAGGTTTTGCTGGCGCCTTTTTCGGAGACGACGACGATGAGGATGACGATGCTACCCCTGTGCTACTGCTAAACACAGAGGAAGACGCTCCGACTGCAGCGGATGCCGTCGCGCTAGCAGCAACTGCAGTCAATGGTCGCAAATACTCATACGGGACTTCCTCCGAGTTGCCGTAGCCGTCAAAGAGCACACGGAAACCGTATGGTGTCACCTCGGTCACTGAACACGTATAGAATTGGCTGTCGACGTAGTATTTGGCTTCGCATTGGAACCCGACGTCGATTGCTTCCTTGGCGGGCAATTGCCCTCCGTCTCCAGACGACGGCACCACTTCTCGCAGTGCCGATTCGCGCACCTCGTCCTTGTTGCCAAAGCCCAAGTAGTGCACGTTGTACGTGTTGGCCGATGTGATTGATTCGATGTACGCCGGGTACCACACACCCTTGGACTGCGCTTCGCAAATCGTACCTGGTGAGAACTTCAAGTCTACAATAGCAGGACGCAGCCAGCAACACACATACCAGATCGCTATTAGCATACAAGTAGCTTTACTACCCCCAAACGGACACAAATATGCAGCTTTCAAGCGTTAAAGTGACGTACCTGGAGAGCCCTCAAACATGTCGCTGGATTCCTTCGCAGATTCTAATGGTGGCTGCTGGGTCTTGAGCTGCTCCTCAGCGTTCGTGAGCTTCAAATCGATCTGAAGCATACAGAGGCATATACTTAGCAACGAATAGATTACAACGCACTACGCGGCCGCACCAGTCATCCAGACGCATGGACGGACGTCTGTCTGAAAAGGAAGAACGCGCAGGTACCATTTCTTTCGTGAGCCGGATCACCTCGACGAGGTCCTGCGCGATGCCAAGGAACTCGTCGTTCTGCGGGTCGCTCTGCAGCAGCTCATGGATGCTCTCGAGCTGCTGCGTGAACGTCTCGAGGCGCGTCTGCAGCTCGTCGAGCCCCACGTCTGCCGCGCTGCTCGCCATCCTTGCTGTTTTGGTTTTGGGACTTGGAGGGAGCAGCTTTTGAGGTTACGCTTGGTGTGTAACCGGGTCGATAGTTACACACACAAGAAGTTGTGCAGTGTAACCCCCTGTCATTACATTCGAGGATATCGAAATCGTTTTTTGGGAACCAATCAGGCAGCCTAAATCGCAAAAAAGAGGGTATTATGTACCGTCTCTTGACACAACGTCCTTTCAATCTGTGTGTTGAACACCATGCATCTTGCTACTGGCAGTGTCTGCTTGGCAAAGTCACTTCGTGAAGTTCGTCTGCGTACTTAACAGCGCCATCATCATCATCAAACAAACACTGTCAATAGCGACGACTGTTCGTATCCGCGTGTAACCCTCCAAACATACACGTCCTTAAAGCGAGGGAGCTCTTGGCAACCGGCTTGGCGATCACGACTCGCGGCTGTGGGGTGGTTTGTTACAGATAACACGCTCGCTGGCTCGGCGACAGGCAAGCGAAGCAGCAGCAAGCGCCATCCGCGCCCCCCGCGCGCTCTCTCTCTCTATCGCCTTCTCTCCATCGTCCTCCCCCCTGCGGCTTACATCCGCATCCAGCGTCCGCCGGATCCAGCTGCCGCGTTCAACCACAGGCGATCTTAGGTCGAGCAGCACGTGGAGTGGACGGACGCGTGGCAAACATGAGCAAGCAGGTGCACGGCGCCACCACCGCAGTTGACGTGATGAACGCGCCAATGACAGCAAGTATGGACGGTTGGCAGCTTGGCACCAGCAAGCGAAGCGTAAGTGGACGACTGCGCTCGCTGGACGTGCAGCCGTTCGCGTCGATGCGCATCCACCACGTGCAACTCACGCGCTCGACTTCGACTGTGGCGACCAAGCGGCAACCAGCGCGAAGCAACAAGACGCGTCATGCGCAACAATCGTCTGCGACGACAGCGTCGTCGTCACTGGCGACGCGCTTGCAGTTGCTCTGGAAACTCAACTCGTGGTTCATCCTCGCCGTGAGTCTGCTGTTTTGCATCGCGCGCGCGTCCGCAGCCTCGAGTCGTACTCTCAGCGACAATGCCAATGTCGGCAATCGCAACACTGGCATGGAAGCAAATGGCAACGGCGCGCCTCTATTCCCGGCGAACAGCGACTGGTACATCGTGCTCGTGAGTATCCCTGTGATGGACAAAGTGCTCCCGCTCAAGCACCTCGCCGAAGAACTGCTCTATCGAGGGTATCGTGTCGGATTTGCGTTGCCAGAGGTGCGTTTGTATATGCGTCAAAGCTAAACAATGCTTGCTTTATCTTAACTGTGTCGTGTGTGCTGCTGCTTTTTCTTAAACACTGTTTGCAGAATTGCCGTCAGTGGGTGAGTGACATTGAGCACTTGGAATTCATCTCGCTCGGCAATATCGTGGGCAAAGGTCGCGGCAATTACTTGGAGCTCGACGAGCTCTCCAAGATCGGCGTCTACGAGAGCTACGCGGCCACATTGCGCTACTATGCGTCGTTTCAGCGTCCGATGTTTGGCGCGCTGCTCGAAAACCTTGAGGACGATCGCCCGAACCTTGTCGTCGTCGATCGGTACACGTTTGCAGGTCTCGACGCGTGCCATGCGCTCCAGATCCCGTACGTCGTCAACGATCCGCACATGCTCCTCGACATGGACACACCGCCAGCGTATATCCCCGCGCCATTCTCCAACATTTCCATGCACGTAAGACTGAGACTGTTGATTGTTGCGCATTCTTGGTGGTTGTTTTCCACTTTAACCTGGTTTGTGCATGCCTTGTTTGACACCAATCCAGACGACAAGTATGTGGGAGCGGTGCGTGAACAGCTACTACCGTCTGCGGTTCCGATTGGTGATGGTGCAGGTGTACAAGGAGATCAACCAGGTGCGTCGCGAGCACGGCCTGCCGCAGATCGAGAGCAAGCATCAGATCCATGGCCAGCAGCTCGTGCTCGTCAACTCGGCGTTCGGACTCGACCATGCGCGTCCGATCGCACCGCAATTCCAGATGCTCGGTGTGCTCCGATCGCGCAAGTTGCAGGACAGCGACGCGCACTTGCCTCTCGAGTACCTCTCGTGGTTGGCGCTCGATGCCACTGCAAAGCCCATTGTGTTTGTCAGTTTCCAGACCGATATCCCGCTCTCGCCGGACTTTGTCGCCACGCTGGTACGTCCATTTGTCGCCATCATAAGCACTATTGATAGAAGCAGTGCGCATACTTATGCAACAGTTTTGCTGTTCCATTAGATTGACGGCTTGGAGCGAGTCGACGCGCGTTTGGTGTGGAAGATCAGTCTGCAGGAGCAATCAGCGTTTGATCTCAAGTCGCGGTCGCGGTCGTCGCTGTTTTTCATCAGCGACACTGTCGACGAAGCGATGGTGCTGACACACTCGCCGATCTCGGTGCTGATCACCGCGGGCGACTACCAATCCATCCAAGAAGCTCTCGTGAACGGCATTCCGGTGCTGGGCATCCCATTTTCCGCCGAGCAGCTCGAGGGCGTGAACGCAGTCGTGCGTGCCGGTGCCGGCATGCTGCTGGACGCGCACTCGTTCACAGAACGCAACGTGCAGTTCGCGGTCGAGCGCCTGCTCTATGAGCGCGACTTCCGGGTGTGCGCAGCGTACGTCGGTGAGCTCATCCGCGCCGGCGGCGGCGTCGCGCGTGCAGCGGACCACGTGCTCTCGGTCGTGGAGTTCGGCGCGCACTTCTTGCTGCCCGTCAAGAACACGCAGCCGCTGCTCAAGACGTACCTCGTGGACGTGTACCTCATCTACGGCGCGATCCTGTGCGGCGCGGCCGTGATCCTTCGCACGTTCGTGTCGATCCTGTGCGCCGTCTTCCAGGCGCCGCCGCCGTCTCCGCTGCCGTCGCCCGTGGCGCCAGGCACAGCGGCGGCATCGGCTGCCTCAGCGACGGCGAATGGCGCGTCGAACGGCACAAGAGGCAAAATGGACAAGATTGCGTAAGGAGCTGCACTGTACTGAACGCGGTAAATTACCGCTTGCAGACCGAAGAGAACGCAAAATAAACATGTTATTTTGCAGCGACAAATAACTTTCGAAGCGGTAACTTACGATCCAGCAAGCGGTAATTTTCTGACACACCAAATTGTTGATGGTGCAGCAAAAAAGAGACGTCCGAAAAGATAAAAAAGCGCAAGATAGCTGATGGATGCTCTACAACTTTATAATTCGATATCTGCGCAGATGTCATGGACACCATTGGATCAAATCTCTTGTTTTAGTGAAATGCAGTATTGCATAGCTTTATCCCCTGCTATTTTCGTATTATGGGTTCACTCCACGGTGTGTGTGGTACCACTATTTTTCGCAGCGGGTGGGTGTACTTTGACTGGTTTTCTTTTCGATTAAAAGGCAAACACGAGTGCGTGTTGGCACACCACTCGATCTGCTGCCACCTGTGCACTGGGGTCTCCCCTGTGAGAGGAGTCAACGCTGTTGCCTGTGAATTCTCATGCCCACAGCAGCTGTATGAGCTGCAGAAATGAGTCTCCATTGCGTCTCAGAGTGCTTGTCAAAAGCCATGAGTTTGAGCAACTCAGTCTCATCCGCCTGCATTTTCACCCATTTGTAGTTTATACAGTAGCAAACGGCTTCCAAGATGCCAGCTGAGTGCAGCGAGGAGCACTTTCCCCGTGTCCACCTCTGGTCGCTCTTCCCCCGCACACTCATCCCTTTCAAATGCAACGAGAGCGAGTGGCAATGCGGATTTAGTGTACCAACACGAGTTGAAACATTTTCTTTTTCACAGAACACCAGATCGGCTGCGTACAAAATAGTATCCCGTTGTGAACCCGCTTTCGGATAGGGTGCGTACTTAAGTGTCTTTCGTACTGTACGCGAGTCAGTATGTAATTTACCACCCAGCCTTCGATCCTCATTAGCAAATCTGATTGGCTAAATATAGCGATCAGAGTGATGTCCAGACATGTGAGTGCGCATTAGAGAACGACGGACGACAACAGCAGCAGAAGAAGCGGAGGCGCGCGCACGGGGTCTTCGGTCCTTCGTACAGTGCACAAGAGAGAGGATTCCGTAAAGGAAAGTGCGAGAGGAGGGAGAAAGAGACCGCGTCCTGTGCTCACACACGCGGCGCTTACATCCAACGGAGGCGCGTGGTGGGAGCTTCGAGTTATCCCCCGCTGTTCTCCATTCGGTCACGCGCGCTGTGCTTTGGTGGCGTCAAGGAGAGCGCGGAGAGAAAGAGAGGGAGGGAAAGAAAGGAGAGAAGGTGGTCATCGAGATCCAGGTCGAGCACAGATTCTACGCGACACCAGGTGCATTTGTCATCAAGGACAGCGCGAGAGTGAGGAAGAAGGAAAGCGCTGGTGAGCCATTTGAGCCGTACTAGTGTTGTATCTATAACAGACGCGCTTCGTCTTTATTCGACAGCGATGAGTGACGCGAATAGCAATACTACGGCGACACACGCGAATTACACCAAGATGAAGACGCCGCCGCCCGCTGTCGCCAAGCCCCACGAGCTGATGAAGCAGGAGACGTTCAACAGCGACGTCGAGTCGCGTGCGTCGCTGCTCTCGCCGCACTCGTCCACGGGCACGACCACGGCTCACGAGGTGAATCTGACTGAAGACTACGAGTATGAGCTCCAGCCGATGCCATCGCGACGACCGGGCGCCGTCGCTGCCGCACAACAACAACAGCACACGCCGACCAACTATCTAGAATACAGAGGCAGCCATGCTACGCAGCGAACCGATGCCAGTGGAGGGTACAGCGCGACGGCAGCGAGTTACATGGAGGAGACTCTGCGCGGGATGCGCAGGAGCCAAGTGCAGCCCGAGAACACCACAGTGCAGTTCAGCTCGCTCGTGGAGAGTAACCAGCAGCGGGAGTTGCCCAAGAAATACCTGAACGGCAAGTACAAACTCAACTCGTACTTTGCGATCCGACTGGTGCGCATCCTCGAGGTGCTCGTCGTCATCGACATCATCGGGCTCGTGTTCTACTACGGCTACAAGCGCCACCATAGGTTCGACCAAGGACGACTGTACGTGCACTCGCCGATCGCGACGGTGTTTAAGAAAGAAATTTCGTGTGAGCCGACGGTGGCGCTCGCGGCGCTGATGTATCATCTGTTCCCGGCGTCAATCGTGCTCGCGTTGCCGGCGTCCGGACTACGTATCTTTGAGCCATTCAAGCGCGAGGAACGGATCGACAATGCCGGACGGCTGCAAAAGGTGAAGCGCACGTTCTTTCTGCAATTCTGTGAGGTGACGGGCGTGATCGTGTTCCTGTACGCAGGTGCCATCGCGCTCGTGTTTGTGTTTTTCCTCATGACGGGTCGACTGTTCAAGAATTGTCGGTCGCATACAGCCGCGCACATTTTCGGCGTCGGCGCGATCGTCGTGTACTGGATCACGTTTCTGCAGATCCGGTACTTTGCGCGCTTCCGCGAGCATCTCAAGATGCAGCTCGGCGCGTTCAAGGAATCCGACCAAACGGGCGACGTCAAGGCGCACATGCTGCGGTCCAAGATGCGCCGCCGCAAGGAGCAGCAACTGCGACAGCATCTCAAAGCCGGTACCGACGGCACCAGCGAGGCAACAGCACCGCCACCTCCGAAGCGGTCGATCATTGTCGCGGACATTCAGAAGCGTCTGTTTCGTGGTGCCCAATTGGGCGACTTGAAGCTTCTTCGACGATCGTTGAGAATCGCGAAAGCCACGCTCGGTAATGACTTTGCGAAGGAGCTATACCCGGATGCGACGATCGTGATGTGGCTCTTTGGATCTGCGAAGAAGAACCCCATGCATATCGCCGCGTACCAGGGCAACATTGCTGCCATGGAGCTACTGTATGGCGCCAAGTTCAGCGTGAACTCGTACGACAAAGTGTCTCGTGTGCGGTTCTCAACGGGCGATATGTTTTGGTATTTAGCAAGCTATTTTATTCGGAAACCCGTCATGTCGGCGGAAGAGACCTATTCATCAATTTTCAAGACGACACTCGTGACACCGTTGCATTGTGCTGTCTCGACGGGTCGTGTCGACGCCGTGCGATGGTTACTTCAGCACGGCGCAGATGTGAATTTGTGCTCCAAGTCTACGTATCGGTACGAAAGCCGTCTCCCGCCAATCTTCCTGGCCGACCATCCTGATATCGTGCGAGAGCTGCTGATTGCCGGTGCCAACCATCTCGCGATCCCCGATCCCGGTCACATGAATACGATCACGGTGTTGCAGTTGGCGTACCTGCGCCACAATTATGCCGTCGCCCAAGTGCTTGAAGACTGGGGTGGCGACATCGCATTGACCCCGCTGCACACTGTTGCTGCAATGAACGATACGAATAAGATGCGCTATTTCCTGCGAAAGAAAGTGGACCCAGACTGCCTCGGAGAGCTTGGGTACATTGGTTTGAACAAACGTACGCCACTTCACTGGGCTGCTGTGAATGGAGCAGTTGACGCAGTGGAGCTACTGCTGGAGTCCCAGGCCAACGCGAATGCTCAGGATGCACGTGGACGAACACCACTGCACTGGGCAGCGCGTGTGAATCGTCTCGACATTGTTCGCGTGCTGCTAGCGCACGGTGCCGACCCCAATATTAGAGACGACAGCGACATGACTCCAATTTTGTGCGCTGCGTGTGCAGGTGGGACGACAGCGGAGATGTTCAAGGCGATGACAGACCGCGGCGGAGATATCAATTATCAACTGCGTGCGACGGGAGACACCGCGCTTCACATTGCTGTCAAGCTGGATGATCAACAGACGGCGCTCGCTATCCTCAGTCTTGGCGGTGACATCATGCGCACGAACAATGATGGCTTCCGTCCGATCGATTGCACGACCTCGACGCGACTTCAGTTTGAGATCAAGCGCGCAGCTGGAACCCGCGATGTCATGATCAGCTACACGCATTCCCATCAGGAGTTTGCGTTGAAACTTCGCAAGAGTTTGGAGGAATCGAACGTGACGACGTGGCTGGATCTGATGGATCCAAGTGGCATTGGTGGCGGCGCTGTGTGGAGAGAAGAGATCGCGCGCGGGATCACGAATGCGGCTGTCGTGCTGTGTGTGCTCACCGATGACTATTCGCAGTCCGAGTGGTGCTTGAAGGAACTAGCTCTTGCAAAGCAGGTCGGCACGCCGATTCTCGCGATTTCCACAGAGAATGCAAAGATTTCCGAGGAATTGCAAGTGTACTTGTACACGCGACAGATCATCCCGTTCGAGCCTGCGATCACGTCCATCGAGAAAGTGAATGAGAAACATATTCAGTACACGTACGAAGAAGAAGCGTACAAGAAACAGGTGCGGATCCTCTTGGACGGCTTGCGTGACGAAATCGAGAAGCGGAAAGAAGACAACATCCGGAAGATCATTCGCCGAGGAGCCGACACGCTGAACCACCAATCCAGTGTGATTTCCTCAGCGACCATGCGTGCTCGCGCGCTACTCAAGGCCCATTCTGGAACAAGCTCCAACGGGACGAACCTGTTCCACACGATGCAATTTGACGAGCGCTCGCTTGCTGACACGACATGCGAAAGTGGCGTTTTCGACAGCGCGCGATCGGTGACTGGCGGTGGGCTCTATGGTACGTACGAGGGAATTGGGGCAAGCAATCGAGGCGCGCACGATTTTGCGCGGCTTCATGCGCACCCCTCTCAGCGCTCTCTCTTTTCGGGCGGCTCCAAAAGGAATGTTGGCAGTGGTCGGGATATTGGTGGATACAACAATTACGAGACGGGAGGTGGCCTGAGTCGCGTGAGCAGTGCTAGCAGCATGAACGACGACTTCACCGAAAGCGGCGGCGTCAATATTACATCAAATAGTATCGTGCTTGACACGGGTGGATATTACTTTCACCGCCCAGAGCAAGCCCCAAACGAGGATCAGGACAAGACGCTCCGAGATATCCGAGAAACGAGTGGAACCATCCTGGAGACGTTTGAAGAGCTGGAGACTGCGACGGCGGGTGGAGAGCAGTTTGTGTTTATCTGCCACGGCGACCATCATGGGCGGTTTGTGAAGAAGCTGTGTATTGACTTGTGCCGCGACGGCGGCTTCCGGGTCTACCTGGACCATCGTAACCGCAGTCGCCTTCAAAAAGTCGGATCGACGATCGATGAAGGAACGGAGGAGAGCGAGAGTCCAGCTACGGGTTCGGAATTGCAGTCCACTGCGCGACCGGATGACGGTATGTCTCGTCGCATCCTCGAAGCGAAAGAAGCGATCTTGAAATGCTCAGCGTTTGTCGTCGTGCTGTCGGAGAAAACGTTGACGAGTCAGCTCGTGAAAGACCAGCTCGCGTTCGCAGAAGACAAGGGGAAGCGCATCTTGCCCGTGGTGGTCAACCGGCTTGACTTTGGTCTGGACATGAAGTACAGCCTCGCACGAAGCGATTTCTACCATTTTTTCAGCAAGGGCGACATGATGGGCTTTGACAAGTCGCTCGCTCACCTCCTTGATGCGCTGCGCGAAGAAGTCTACGGAATCACGGTCGACAATTTCCCGTTGCCAAAGTTTGGGAGCTCGGATCAGCTGTCGAGCTACGGAGGCAGCAGTCGTGGTGATATCGACGATCGCATGGGAGTTCACGACAGCTTCGTCTCTGTCAGCAGCAATCGCTCGGTGTTCCAGAATTTTGGAAATAATGTATTCGCTAACAATGAACTGAGACGACGCCTGAGCATCCAGAGCGAGGGTGGTATGGACGACGGCATGCTTCCTCCGTTTGGAGGTCCGTCGGCGTCGTTGCGTCAATCGCAATCGTTTATCGGCCGACCGTCATCGTTCGCGTACTCTACGACCGGTTCCAGTGCGGCGTCGAGCTCCCGCGGTCTCGCGTCTGACATGAGTCTGTCGCAAGCCATGATCGGCAACTTCTCGTCGCTGATGGGGCGGATCTCGGACGACCTGGACGAAGAAGTGTACGATGATCTGTCGTACGCTGGCGTCCAGGCGGACGACGACCACGAGGACATGGAAGTCAACAACGGCCTTGCGCACGACAACTCAGTGCTGAATCATTTCGTGAACATCATGGGCACGATCGAGCAGCCCGCAGAGCCTCGGCGTGAGGGCTCGGCGTCCTCGATCAGTATCCTCGAGCGCCAGTCCGGCGACGTGACCATGTCCATCGACGTCATGCACACGTCGACGCTGTAGTGAAATCAAGGGAGAATGCACCATCGCAAGTGGACGAATGCCAGCCTGTGGGTTTAACCTCCACGATAGTAAGGATACCGGTAGTTCAGCATGTTGTTGTTTTAAGTTAATAATGGGGCAAACGGAAATGTTAGTTTCGGTTGAGTAAAACATCTTCTTTTTCTTTTTCTCCTTCAACTCCCTCCAAAGACACGTACAAACCACATCCACGCTCTCTCTCTCTCTCTCTCTCTCTCGCCCTTCTCTTTTTCCTCTTCGCTTCGTTCCTGGTTACGCTAAATAATTGTACAATCGTCGATCGGATGCATTCCGTTGCAAGTACTCGCGCTCAATTAGACTCTCGATGCGCAACTTGATCAATTGCGGCGTCGGCGTAAAGCGGCCACTCATCTGGCGCGTCACTTCCGCGATCAATTGGTTGTGCTGCATTTGCTTGCGTGTTTTCATGATTCGTACAATCGCGGCTTCGACTAAAGACACAAAAGTAGCAACAATGTTAGCCTCAGATATGACAAGCAATCACGCATCACCGTACCTAGGTGTTTGCGATCTTCTTGAACAGTTGGTGGCAGCGCATCGGCAGAGTTGTTCATTCCCGTAGAAACCAATCCTGCTAGCGCCGGAAGCAACGATGTCTCCTTCTGGGAGACCAGTGGGATGCGCACACGATGCAATTTGGACTTGTACCCGTCGTTTATCGTAAACGTATCTTCTTCTTCGTCGATGCGTTTCCCCTTGGAGCTCTTGATCAGGATCTTGTACTTTGGTGTACACAGCGAGATCAGGTGACGCTTCAGGTCATTCGTTTCAATCCGCGTCCACTCTGCAATATCGTGGAAGCGCCAACTTTGTCGCTGGTTGAAAAGCATCAAGATGACGGCCTGGTACGTCGATACACTAAGTTCGTGACGCTGCGTGCCGTCTTCAACACCGCCAAGAAATGTCGCGCGCACATCCACCGACCCCATGTTTGGCATCCATGTCAGTTTGCGGCCATTGTGGCGGGCGCAGTAAAAAGTCTCAAACGATTGAGCCAGTTTGGACAACTCTGGCGGCAACGTGCACATTGGTGCCATCTCTGTGGGCCAAAACCCACTCGTCAACACTTGCACACTCAGAGTCGGGACCAAAGCATTTGGATCCACTTGGTAGTCAACGGTGCCGCTGATTTTGGAAGAGCTACTCGTTGGAAGCGCGTTGCCCGTCCCGACTTTACGGAACAGCTCCATGAGATCCTTCGAGATACTCATATCCTTGAACATGCCTTCAAGTCTCGACGTAAACTGGTATCCACACTCAGCCTTCAGCTTGGATATCACGATCTTTTCGGCTTCATCCGACGTGCCGCGAGAATTGAGCAGCCGCTTCGCGAGCAGCGACTTGTAAAACTCTTCAAACACGTCCTTGTCCTGGAGGTATCGAAACAACGCGATGACTTGGCCGACTCGCGTGTCGAGGTCGTCTTCAAAACGGTTCTTCGAGCGCAACAATTCGTCAATGTACTGCGCCAAGTACCCCGCGCAGATCGTGTTGGTGTTCATGAACGCTTCAAATCCCTGTTTGATGCTTTTGTAGAATTGTGGGTCGTCGAAAAAGCAGTCCGACAGGAAAAACACAAACTTCTCGCGCAACGCGATCAAGTTTTCGACAAATTGCGCCGCATCGAGCGCGGTCTCGGGGTTCGATTGCGTTTTCACGAACCCTTCACCCTGCGCCTTGACGTACTGCAAGACGCACTCACTGATGTCGTTCAGAGTACTCGGCACGCGGCGAAATAGCGTGTACATGCGGCGCAGTGACTCGACTTTCCGGTCGCGGAACATCGCGACACACCCAGAATTCTCCATCTCGACGAGTGCCTTCGCTTGGTTCTTGATCAACTGCATCTCGACGATCGACTTGAGTTTGTGTTCGGTCGAGACGTTCAGGTAGTGGGACACACGATTCGCTTCCTCGACGAGCCGTTTCTCGGCTTTCACCAGGTACTCAGCGCACGTCGCGACATCGAGCATCGCTTGTGCTTCGGCGCGGTAGAAATCCAGCGTCCAGTCCAAAAAGTAGCACTCAAAGTCGTCTTCGTAGACCACGTTCGAGTGCACGCCCAGGTCCACGAGCATGCGCAGAATGTTCTTTAGCAGACTACGGTCCACGAGCTCACCATTGCGTTCATGTTCAATCGTGCGCAGCAACAGTTGACGCAACCGTTCGCGGATATTCGGGTTGCGCGCGATCGTGTCGCGGAAAATGTACAACCCACTGTCGTAAATCGGGTGCTTGCGCTTTTGGTTCACGTACGTGCGGTCCTACAACAACAGCAGTCCATACATAAGACATGTGAACGTGTAGTTGTACATAACAATATAGAAATGACTGTAAAAACATAAAAGATGCCGGCCGTACCATGTACATGAGGATATCGCGCACCATGGTCATGATGATCTGGTGGTCGGTCCACTTCTGATTGAGCACGATGAGCAGCAGGTCGTCCGAGACGGCGGCGATCTCCTGCGCCGTCTTCTCGAGCCGCGCGGTGATCACGCCGATCACGCCGTTGTAGAGCAAGTCCCCGTGTTTATGCAGCACCAGATTATACGAATTCCTGTACCGTCCGCCGCCACCAAGCAAACTCGTAAGCCCCAACTAGCGATACAGATACACAAACGCGCAGAACGTACCGGTAGAGCTCTTCGAACGAGAGCAGACTCGCGTTGTGCGAGAAAATCTCGTCGATCGCGTTGCGCAGCGAGGTCCAGATCTCCTGTGCGCGTGCGAGATCCATCCCCATGTTCTGGCGGTACGGCTTGATGACCAGCTTCTTCATGGCGGCAGACTCGACTCGCAGTATGCCCTTAGCGTGTATGTGTGCGTCTGTGTCTGCGTGTGTGCTTGCGCGTCGCTCTCTCGTGCGCCGCTCTTCCTCCGCGAAGTGGCGCTTTCTTCTTTCTTTTCTGCGCTTTCCCCTGTGTTGTGTGGGTGCGTTCCAGTCCTACACATGGCGCTCTTCCCCATTGGCAGACTTCAGACGACCTTCGCGCGACATGACTTGCAGCTGCAACTTCTTTGAAGTAATAAATGAGAAAGCCTCCTTAAATTAATAGATCGCAAATGCCTCACACACACACGCATATGGGTACACTTGAGCTGTTCTGATATCAAGCAAAAACGTTCTTCCCTTGGTTTTGAAGTGTCTTGATTGCCGTCAAGCGCTCTTCCCTTGTCTGCCACTAGCTGCCATTTGATTTTGATGAGCAGGTCAGTGCCAGCATGTTTCAACTCGGGCAAACTCTTAAATGTTATGCTGTCTCACTGGGCTTTGTAGCTACGATAAGGGCACCAAGATTGCCGTTTGCTTTTGCTTATGGGCAGCAGCCTCGTTCGTACCTCTTCGCGATAAGAACAAATAGATGAGACGGTGACGACACCCGCAGCCTTTCCTGCGCTTCAACGTTCAATAACCAAGTAAATGATGTCTACTTCAAAGCATTGAGCTGTTTTGCCAAAAAACAAAACAAAACAAAACAACAGCATGAGAGGCGACTGGCTCCTGTTGTTTTCAAAGGGACAGTCACGCATACCAACCACAATGGAAGTGGGAGCGCGGAACATTGTCTGGGCTTGGTGTTTGTGAGTGTAGCAGTTGAGGTACTCTCTTGGTGTGAGTCCAAATGGAAAGTGAGTGCTTACCTAGCCAGCAAGCGAGGCAAAGCTTGCCTCACTGTAGTAGCAGTGCCGCTTGGCGGACTCGAGAGTGAACCTGGCAGAGCGACACAGAAACCTGGCAGAGGGAGCGTAAACGCTAAGAGCACAAAGTGAATGCGCAACGCGCAACACTAGACAGTGCTCTGCACGCATCCTGATCGAAGAATCGTGCACCTCTTCGTGCCCGATGTGAGATGCAATGCAGCTTTCTGAACCTCGACGACGCTGGTCCCTGTCTCATGCAAAGCTCACTAGACTTCGTTATCTTGGTCAGAGCGATGGATGTTTGCGCGTGTAATACCGGAGGATGCTTTTCGGCTTCCGTTGCCGATCTTGCGTTTGTGCCGCTTACAGTGAGCAAAGAAAAGCGTCAAGCAGGAGCTGAGCGACTTTATTCAGGCGTGTGAGTTGCTCAAGCGCGTTGACTGGAGTACGCGAAGCAGGCTTGCGAGTAGCGTTTCTGTTTGTTGTAAGAGCAAAGCTTGAAGCAAGATCCGTCGCACACGATGCCGCTCAGCAGTGTCTGGACGCACAGACGTAGCAGACGCAGGTTTGCGCTTGCAGCATCTCATACGTATTGCCATGCAGCGCGAGATATCGGGTAATCCACTGGATTACGATCGCCTTCAAGGACACACCTTGCCGATCGGCTCCATACCAATAACAGCTTACTGCTTGAAGCTCCCAGTTGCTGCATTTGGTCACATTTTATGCCGAGTGCAACTTGCCCTTGCTCCGTGCAAAAGCAGACACCGAAGTGCAGAAAAAAGAGATGCCAATCACCAAATGATTGATATCATGTGCAGCAATCATGCGCATTCTCATCTCCTTGCCACAATTTGCATTTGTGGGCTTGTCGCATTTTTGGGCATCATTAAAGTGATGTCCATGGCAATTGGCACTTGTTGAAAGGACGTAATGTAGCTGAGATTACGAGAACAATACAAAGCGGCGAAAATGTCTTTTGTACTGTTCTCCGGACTGCAACGTGGACGCTGCACTGTCCTAGCCTTACGTATCGCTGTGCAGCTTTGATAGCGATGCCATGCTTTTCTGGGTATAATCAGGCAGAGAGATGGACTTTGTAACCAGGAGCAGTCCATCATTGTCCAGATCAACCGAGCCGTCTAGCTCAGGGAAGCTTGGTGTCCATTACGTTGCGTCCGACCTAAGTCAATGCGCTAGTAGGATGGGGAGGGTTCAGAAATGTCTACGACTCCACAGAAAACTTGATATGCACAAGGATGAGTCGGTGCTTTGCAACGGCGTGGGTCTCTTGGACGCTTTTTGTAGAGCCTAACTGACTGGAGACAGACTCTGCTCATGTGCTTTTGAAGAGACAATCATATGCATGCAGCACCAGAGACTTCTTTTTTTTTTCAAATGCCCTTGGTGGAATGATATATGATGAGCCACTGTCATCAACAACTTGTCACTGGTTCAAGAATTCTGCACAGCAAAGCTGGATCAGTCTCCACCACAGTCATCAGCTCGCTATCTCCACCGAAATCCACTATCTCATGCGTCAGAATGTACAACTTCCAGTCGATTCGCAATAACAACGATAATATGATATCTGTGACGCTGTCCTCACCTTCACTCTTCAGCTCAAACCTCAGACAACTACAGAGCGAGAACGCAAACCACCGCGATTTGGAATGCTGAGTGTATTGACAGAAGATTAGAGCAACAGAGCAATTCTCTCTCAGGTTAGGGATGCATCTTCATATGAACCGCTGATTGATATTCCTTTGAAGGGAATGGTTGAGGAATGGAGAGAGTACTGCGTAGTACATTCTTACACAGTGGTGCACTGGTTCACCTTCAACGTCGCCGTGTACGTCGTCTTGACGCCGCCGATCGAAGTCACGGTCACTGGCACGTTGGTGAAACTCAGGCCTTTGTTTGCAAAGTTGGCAAAGTAGAACGCCGTGGTGCCAATCATGGTGCCCGGCTGGCTCGCGATGCTGAGCTGACTCACGCCGTCGCGGACGTTGGCGGCTTGCACGGCGACCCAGTTGGGGTTGCTGCCTTCTTTCAGGCACAGCGCTGGCTTTGGGCTTGGGCACGGGATGAAGTCCCACGTGATGGGTTCAACTCCCGGGGTCTTGCCCGTGACCGCGGTCCAGAGGTTGCCACTGAGGTCGAGGTTGTTTTGGCCGCACTCGCTGCAGCGGTCTGCGACGAACGCCGTGACGGTGGCCTTGGCTCCCTTGATGGAGATGCATCGACCACAGGCGTTGGCGTACTGTTGCTGGTTCATGGCGACGAAGTAGCTCGGATTGACTCCAGAGGGGGTCTGGCGCACGCTGCACGCGCCTCCGGACGAGTCGTTGGTGCCGTAGGTGGTGGCTTTGCCGGTGAAGGCGGCGTTGACTTGGGCGGGAGTACCAGCAGCGAGCAAGAGGATGGTGGCGGTGGCAGCAGCGATGGAAGTAGCAGTGCGGAACATTGTCTTGAGCTTGGTGTAGGTGAGGGGAGTAATAGTAGTCTTGGATGTACTTACTTGGTGTGAGTCCAAATGGAAAGTGAGTGCTTACTTGGTCGGCAAGCGAGGAAACGCTCACCTCGATGTGTTAGTAGTGCAGCTCGGGTGGACACCAGGGTGAACCTGGCAGATCGAGCCAGAACTCGCATCTCGAGCGAGGAGAGAGTGTTGACGCGAAGAGCACAAAGCGATTGCTCAACGCGTTAGTGGACAAGGTGAGCCAGGCTCAGCAATGCCACTGACATCTCATAATCCAGGAGTATTGTCCAGCTTTCATTGCCGATCCCAAGTCCGTGCCGCTCGAAATGAGCAACCTTGACAAAGGAAGATATATTCTGACACACGGTAGGAGCAATCACAGTGGGGTGACTCTGTTTCTGTGTTTTGACTGTTGTAAAGGGTGGAAGAGATTCTCATCAACCTACATGATCACCAGCAAAGAATGCCAACGCTAATGGCCCACAACAACAAGACGTTAACTGCACGGCATGGAGCCCTCCCTGCAAAGCATCTCACCAACTCCCACTTATCACATCGTATGGTTACGGCCGCTGTACGTCAGAGCACGGAAACTAGCATGCTAGTATGGTACTGCCACAATTTCAACATCAGTAATGCGGCCGACTTATCATGCGAACCAACCTATGGGCTCAGTCAGCTTCCAAATAGGGCATCAACGGAAGCCCATTTTGAGTGCATTCACTGGGAGCTACTTCCCCTTCTAACCGCGGACATCGGTCCGTGGACAAAGATTAGTCTACAGTGAATGTGAAATGGACACCGAATAGTTCGTTGCTGAAGGTTTCTTTTCTTGAATACGACACAATATGCATGATGTTCAAATGGAACGACTTGCAAACTAGAGCAGCATGCATGCGTCGATATGACTTGCAAACGTATTGCGATTCGAGATGTACGCAGCTACAGCAATTGATTGACTTCACTTAACGACCACGAGCAGTATGAGGCACTATTATCCATCTGACTTGTGAGCTTGTGGCACAATGATCGAGATGCTCACTGTGTCTCTAACCTGCTGCCGCACTACAGACCTCATGCGCCGACTTACAAGTGCTGACGTCGCGATCTATCTCGGCTTCATGACTACCTCGAACCGCCATTGACTATAAAATTCTAAGCTACCGTCGATGAGTACGAGTAAGCTAGAGCAACGATGATTTTGCTCAGGGCATCATATTTGAGTCCCAATATTTTACCTACCACTAACCCTCAGAAGAGCGAGCACACAAGAGAGTGCGAGTCCCGCTATCAAGTTGGATTGGTCGTGAGTGTGTACGAATCAACACTGCATGTAGTCTCGTGAGCATCGGCTCGCCATTACTTTCGTTGGAATAGTGCAGTGGTGCTGGTGATGTAGGGATATGGGTAATTGGTTCGTGGTGCGTAGCAAACTTCGCACAACAACCAGAAGCCGATTACGGCATGCAAAATGAAGGAACTGTGGCGTAGCAGAGCAACAATCTTGAACTGGCGAATCTTTGTGGATGACCCTGGCACAAAATGACACTTTCGATTGCTTGTGCTGATGAATATGGTGATGACACAAGCATCTTATTGTCACTGGTGTCTTGATCGATGAGCTCATCCCTTGCTGGAACACACTTCACGCAGCAAACAAATGTTCAAGGACTCCTGGGCAATTGGCCATGACACGCACCGACTCTCCCAACATTCTTCGCGCCTTGGATTGAGTCACTGACATTTTCTGAACGCTCCCCATCCTGTTAGCTGGGAGCCACATAGGGTGTGAAGTTAGTGTGGGTACGAAGTCACCCTCACTTCCCCATCGTTCGTGTTCCCATGTTTCTAGCTTCCCAGGTGATGGGAATGACGACGAAACGTGCTGTGGACTACTCAGTGCATCTCTCCAGCGGCAATACTCACGGAATACAGCATCGCCATGGCATCAAGAACAATGCTGGAGTCACAGTGATACGAGCTGCTTGTCCACTCAACTGCGCAATCAATTGGCAGACAAAATATCCAGCACAAGTTCTATGTGCACTTCAGGAGTGTATACGCGTGGGGTTGAAGCCCCAAATGAATGGCGTGGTGTTGTCACGACATACAGGTGGTTTGAAGTGAAATACTCAACGTGGCTTCAAAGTGTCCACCTCTTTCTTCAAATCCACACATGCGACTCCTGGCGTTGAGGATCCCATTCGCAACGATGAATGCTGTTTCGCTTCACTCTTGTCAACCCACTGTCTACAATATCGAACGGCGCACCAATTCATTTCGCTCTTCTGCTTTGTGTAGTTTATTCGTATCAAGCGGCACGGACGTGAGATCGGCAACGAAGGTTGGATGCGTCTGGGATTGCGCGCGCAGACACCCGTTGCGCTGTCCATGTCAACCAATTCTGTGTGCAGTTTGAGACAGACACGGCTAGTATCGAGGTTCAGGACGTTGCCCGCGAGACGTCTCCTTCCCGGAACATACTGTCCTTGCAGGTGTAGCACGCATCCACTTTGTGCTCTTGACGGCTATATTATCCTTCTTTAAAATGCAAGTTCACCCTGGTGTCCACCCGAGCTGCACTACTAACACATCGAGGTGAGCGTTTCCTCGCTTGCCGACCAAGTAAGCACTCACTTTCCATTTGGACTCACACCAAGTAAGTACATCCAAGACTACTATTACTCCCCTCACCTACACCAAGCTCAAGACAATGTTCCGCACTGCTACTTCCATCGCTGCTGCCACCGCCACCATCCTCTTGCTCGCTGCTGGTACTCCCGCCCAAGTCAACGCCGCCTTCACCGGCAAAGCCACCACCTACGGCACCAACGACTCGTCCGGAGGCGCGTGCAGCGTGCGCCAGACCCCCTCTGGAGTCAATCCGAGCTACTTCGTCGCCATGAACCAGCAACAGTACGCCAACGCCTGTGGTCGATGCATCTCCATCAAGGGAGCCAAGGCCACCGTCACGGCGTTCGTCGCAGACCGCTGCAGCGAGTGCGGCCAAAACAACCTCGACCTCAGTGGCAACCTCTGGACCGCGGTCACGGGCAAGACCCCGGGAGTTGAACCCATCACGTGGGACTTCATCCCGTGCCCAAGCCCAAAGCCAGCGCTGTGCCTGAAAGAAGGCAGCAACCCCAACTGGGTCGCCGTGCAAGCCGCCAACGTCCGCGACGGCGTGAGTCAGCTCAGCATCGCGAGCCAGCCGGGCACCATGATTGGCACCACGGCGTTCTACTTTGCCAACTTTGCAAACAAAGGCCTGAGTTTCACCAACGTGCCAGTGACCGTGACTTCGATCGGCGGCGTCAAGACGACGTACACGGCGACGTTGAAGGTGAACCAGTGCACCACTGTGTAAGAATGTACTACGCAGTACTCTCTCCATTCCTCAACCATTCCCTTCAAAGGAATATCAATCAGCGGTTCATATGAAGATGCATCCCTAACCTGAGAGAGAATTGCTCTGTTGCTCTAATCTTCTGTCAATGCACTCAACAAAGCTATGATCGCTGTGCATCGTTTGATTCGTTGAGCTCAGATAGGTAGATGCGCTGCGTCGGCTACAGTGTCTCTTCCTGTTTTTTTCTGACTCGTGTCCAAGTGGGGGCATCTCAATATGCAGGTCTTGTCGCCCTTGACAACACGCCACATACCGCGTGAGGTCTATTGATGAGCACAGTTCTTTGATTTTGAGATAAAGGGATGCGATTGTTGTCAACGTCACACACATTTATTTCTTATTGCTGCTCTGCTCGTAAACGCAAAGCGAACTGGCACAATCAAGTATCTTTCTAGATGAAGAGAACATATACCGTGGGTTTCTATCTCTCGCGGTTCGAGAGAGCGAGACAGAGTCTCGTTCTCAACCGACCGTGGTGCACTGGTTCACCTTCAGGGCAGCCGTGTACGAGGTCTTTTGGCCGCTGATGGACGTCACAGTCACTGGCACCTTCTTCAGGTTTACACCACCGTTGGCATTGACGTAGTAGAATGCTGTCGTACCGATCATCGTGCCCGTTTGACCCGCGATTTGCATTTTGCTCACACCGTCACGGACGTTCGCGGCTTGGACGGCAAGCCAGTACGTGTTGCTTCCTTCTTTCAAACAGAGCGCCGGCTTTGGACTTGGACACGGGATGAAGTCCCACGTGATCTTCTCAATACCTGGAGTCTTGCCGGTCACAGCCGTCCACAGGTTGCCACTGAGGTCGAGGTTGTTCTGACCGCATTCATTGCAGAGATCCGCGACGAATGCCGTGACGGTGGCCTTGGCGCCTTTGATGGAGATACATCGGCCACACGCGTTCGCGTACTGCTGCTTGTTCATGGCGACAAAGTGGCTCGCAGAGACGCCGCTTGGGGTTCGACGCAGACTGCAAGCGCCTCCGGACGAGTCATTGGTGCCGTACGTGGTCGCCTTGCCAGAGAACGCAGCCACCGTGTCGGAAGGAGCAGTGGCGAGCAGCAGCACGGCCAACGTTGCAAGGGACGCGAGCATATTGTTTGGTGTAGAGGAGCTGGAAGGCTGGAGAAGGGCTTGCTTGGAGCGTGTCAGATGCGGAAATGGCACGAGTGAACGGGCGTAGCTCCTGCCTTCGTAGACGTAGCTCTTCGTCATCGCAGTAGCGCAGCGTCACTGCCGCTTCTTCCCCCAGCATCCCGTTTCTCTCTCGACAGGATTGTGCCGGAAAGCCATGTGGCGCGGCTGCCAGTCAACGCAGACTAACTATAGAACAAGCCATACAACGTCAGTATGACTTCTACATCCGAGGCAGTCAAGCAGTCTAGGCATTCGGGTGTGGGGAAATAATAACGCGCACCGAGAAGGTTCAGTTCAAACGGGACGTTCTCTGCATGATTCTGAAGCCGCTCTTTGCATCCAAGTGCAATACTTGATGAGAAACCAGGATCGGCGGTGGCACTTTTAGTCACGAGAATAATCATCCTTTGCGAATTGCACAAAAGCAGCAGCCACGTAAAGGTCCAAGTACTAATTCATGAAGGTCGTGTTGACAGAACAAACAAAATGACTTCCCACGAAGGAGAATTTCTCTGACAGAAATCGCATCAACTGCTACAGGACTGCTGTTAAGAGTGTTGTCGTATAATTTGATTTTCAAGCCCCGCTGAACCCACCGAAGGCGAGATCTGTGTCAGTGGGACTCCAGCTGTTTCCCTCACTGGCTCCCAGATCAGAGCTTTAGTTCATGCCGCCAAACGAAGCAGCGAGTGTCAAAGATATGAGCTCTTCCTGCAGTCCATGGCATATTCAGGAACGATGATATCTAAAATACCGATGATTTTGTCCTCTACGGCTCCACCAAAAGGAATTGTATGTCATCAAAGGCGTTGCTCACTCCCGTCCTCGGGTATCTTGCAACGAACGCGGATTATGATATTGCGACGATTAATGGTTTGTCTCAGGCTTTGGGCTTGCTAACTTCCGCATTCATAGTCCAGCACTAAACTGTTGAGTTTCTTGTAGCCACATTGGAAGGCACAAACTATGAGTGGCTGGCAGAAACTGCCTAAACAAGTTGATAAACAACCCACAAAACTGCTTCACATGCAACTGGCTTTTGCTGCCGTCAACGTTGCCATATGTATTCTGTCACTGCTCCATCTTTCTACCTGGTTGCTACGTAGCGTGCTGGGACGCCAGTTGGCATCTGGCGTAAGGCGCCGCTAGCTGCCTTCCTTTCGTAGCTTTCTCAAGGAATCCACAGCAGCATTAATGAGAGTCGCCACTCGCACCACCATGTTGTCGCAGGCGATCCTGCGAGAGGATCGTTGTGTTTGTCCTGTGGTTGTTCACTAAACTATATTGAAGACTGTGCAATTTGCATCTCGTATTTTTTGTGCTCAATAATAGTGCGAGTCCAATTATTTCCAACAAATGTAATTTACATTGCAATATTCTCTCGTGCACTTCGAAGCAGACTTGACACCATAAACTACGGTGCATGCAATATCGCTTCAACACGAACTCAAGACAACTTGAATTCGGAAAGTGGTGTTAAGTTCGTATATCAATTTCGTAGAGGTAGCCTCGTTCTAAAGAGGTTTTGCGTGTCATATCAAATCAAAAGATCTGAAAATCGACCAACACACCTTCTGAGAACAGCACACTCAAACTGGGGAAAATGGACATCGAAGTGGTCGTCTGCAGCAGCTCGGGCAAGCCGATCTTCCACTACGAGTGCCCGTCGCGTGGCAATGCGCGAGACTCCAGTAGCAGTACCACCACCAGCAGCAGCACCACCACCACCGGTGTCAGCACGGCGAAAAGCTCGTTCGTGAGCTCGCTGCAGGGACTGCTGTCGTTCGTCTCGTGCATGCAGCACGAAGAGCTCCAAGAGCTCGAGACCGACGGCTGCCGCTGCTTCTTCCAGACACGCGAGAACCTCACGTTTGCCGTCATCCTTCGCTCGCTGCACACACGTACGAGCACTGGCAGCGATAGTGCCGATACCGTGCCCGACATCTCGACCGACAGCCTCCAGCGGCTCGTTCAGCTGCTGCACTCGCAGATCCTGTTTGTGCTCACGGAGCGCGGTCTCGATGTGCTAAGACGGCAGCCTGGATACGATCTGCGTGAGCTGCTGAGTGGAACGGAGCGCGTGATGGCGGCGCTGTGCGACCGCTGGGCGACAGATCCGACGCTGCGCTTCCACGATCTTGGTGTTGCGTTCGTGAGGTTGGCGCCAGGTCACCGGATGGTCGTCACGCGCGCGCTCGAGTATGAGCCTCCCAGCGACTCGCTACCATCGTCGTCAAGCGCCTCAAGTGCTTCAGCTGGTGGAGGCGGGGGGACGGGGGCGATGATTTGTGGGATTGTGCTGGCAAAGAAACAGATCGTGGCCGTCTCCCATCCAAACAAGAAGCAATTCAATATCCTCGTGGACGGTATGTGCACGCGCGTTTGACTTTATTTTGATTGACATGGAGGAAGGCTTTGGCAATGGTTCGTGACTACAACTCGCTTGTGCTTGAGGCAGATCTGCTGCTACTGATCAACTTTGTGTACCATACACCTTCGCTGGCAAAGTCTGAGACATGGACGCCGATCTGCCTCCCAAGCTTCAATGCGAGGTACATACTTGTAAAAGTGTTCTCTGTGAAGCGTTCCTCCTAGTTCAGTCTAATGTGATTCGTTGTCGGCGCATGTGCAGTGGCTTCCTGTACGCCTACGTGGTGTTTTTGACAGCCGATATCTGCCTGTTGCTGCTCAGCAGCCAGCAATCACCCGAGCAATTCCACTCTTTCCACGCGAAGAAGGAGTTTATCGCAGACCAATTGGCGCAGGCCAGCACGATCGACGCGATCCACGACGCGGTGCAGTCACAGCCTGAGCCTGGATCTGCTCGCTGGCAACCGCACGGCGATCTCCCGCTGCTGTCGCACTTTATCTACAAAAATGAACTCACCGGCGAGTGTGCGACGTCGGAGCTCGACTTCCCGTTCGACAACGAAGACGTCGCGACCAACACACTGCTTCTCAACCAGTACGCCAAGTTGCATCACGTCATGTACCCATTCGTCAAAGCCCAAAAGAGCCAAGCGATCGGGAAGCGGCGATCCAGTGGCTTGAAGCAGGACGCGATCGCGTCGCGCATGACGTTTGAGCGCAGCGAGCACGGCTTGTTCATCGGCATGTGCACGGACGAGCACCGATTGTACGCGTGCTTTGACTCGCTCACGAGTGTGACAGAGGCGCGGCACCAGTGCCAGGTGCTCACGGAGCGGCTCCGATACGACGACGAGCTCGTGTCGCCGCCCTTCTTCGTCACTGGCTTTGGCGGTGGGTCCTCGCGCTCGCTGTGGCCATAGAGCGCCGACAACCACACAAACTCCTCTCCCATTATCGTATTACAGTATCAGGGAGCTGCACTGTTATGAAAAGAATGGATCGTCTGCCATTTTGGTATCTCAGATCTCGCAGCCGGGACCATCCTTTACGGCATTTGGTGAACTGATAAAGTGCAAGTAACGCGGTATTAAACTTCACATTTGCATTACGCTCGGGTAATTACTATTAAGCTTCGCAATATGTTCCTCACTCTTGAGCGAGGTGCAACACAATGCCAGCCACACGATCTGATGTGATTTTGGGAACTTCAATTCCCTGTCATTCGAATCTCGCTTCTTGAACGAGGAGCGTATCCAAAATCTGTGAAAGAGAGAGCGAAAAAAATGGAGCCATGCATGCAACGCAGGACGCACCTGCTCGCGCCGTGTCCCGCGTGACGCGGGAGAGGTTGGCGTGAATATGACGCACGCAACTGGTACGTCGAGGTGAGGAGCTCCGTTGTGCGCGCATCAAATCTCAGATTGGGGGGCCATTGCGGTCCGATTGCCCAGCTGCTTTTGGCGCTGCTGGTCACAGAAAAGGCTTCGACTGGTAACGCATTCAGGACGCGACACTCACATGGACCACCTAGGAGTGTGTGTATAAGCAATCCTGCCTGCCAAAATGTGGCTCGAAAAGTGTACAAAACCTTTTGAAGGGAGGTGCTTGGTGCGTGCTCCTTCTCTTCTCCTTTCTTGACTTCTCTGCGGGCAGGCAGCTGGGCACGCACGTTGCGCACTCGGACATGCACACCGAGAGCAACTGTGTGCGTACTGCGCGCCACAGAGATCTCTCCCCGGGTCAAAATCCACGTTGTCAGACATCTGTAAATTCAATCAAACCGTACAGTATCGGTGTCCATCTGGCACGCACAAGCAGTGCATTCAACGTGCAGCGTCATAATATCCGTCTCCGCGAAACCAGCTGGGACGGTAAACCCATGCTCACAGTGAGGACGTATCGGCGTAAACGAACCAATGCATGGCAAAGTGTACGGTGCTCGCTAGCGACATCGAAATCATGCGGAAGATCAGCGATTACTCCATCGCGCAGCGACCGTGAAAGCCAGACGCATACAAATGCACAGTAAACTGAATTCCAAGCCCTGTCGGTAGTAGCGTCTCGCTACATGTGTATACCGGAGAGGGTTGCTTGCCGGACATCCGACACAGGCGCAGTGTCAACAATGCGTGCGTTGCTGGGAAGCGGTGACATCTGGTGGTTCACCCCATGTGCTGGTGTTGATTTTCTCACACACACACTCTCTTTCTCTTCAAGCATGTGTAGCAATCCGCTGGTGAGTCCACCCGAGTGCGCCAGCCTTCCTGTTGGTCATCTCCCGCTTCCAAGAGAGACACACAATGCGTTTGGGTCGAGCGAGCCCACTTGCTCCTTTTTTGGGCTGCACCAAGTTGGCGTGAACGTCTTCTCTCTTTCTCTTTGCATTAGAGGTTTTCAGGAGTACCTCGTGGCGCCTACCGTACGCACTTGCCACAAAATACTGTGCGCGTGTGCGAGTGCTTTGCGTTGAAATGATGATATGAAGGTTCCCCTGGTGTCTATGGTGTCCACTGTGCTCTCGACGATGCGCCCCGTTTCTGCAACTCTGTGATATTTTGGTTTCTGTGAACAATTATGAATTCTACGGTAGCGGCGTTGTCATCAAGTAAAATTTGGAATGCCGGTCCAAAAAACGCGGAAATCTCAGGTAAACAACGTGCAAAATGGACATTTTGCGAATGTCAACTAGCTCGTCAAGCTCGCAATTCTCGCTTCATTCCTATATCACAGAAAATGCTGCCAGGTGGTGCATTTCTCTCTCTCTCTCTCTCTCTCTCTCTCTCTCTCTCTCTCTCTCTCTCTCTCTCTGTGTTTAGCTGAGAATACCTTCGCCCAGATGCTCGTATCCCTCCCGGATCTTGATTCGTCTGAGAGCTTGCGCTGCTGTTTTGTCGCCATGTGGAAG
Organism: Globisporangium splendens; assembly: GCA_006386115.1. Taxonomy (NCBI): domain Eukaryota; phylum Oomycota; class Peronosporomycetes; order Pythiales; family Pythiaceae; genus Globisporangium; species Globisporangium splendens. Next base: position 132,985 of record VFIW01000093.1, read on the forward strand.
TCCGAGGTCTCCAGCGCGCGCAATCGCTTTGTATGCGTGACCTATGCTGCTGATCTTGTCTCTATACAAATACTACGGCAAATGCTGCAATCACCGACTTGATTCCTACATCATATACTCGTGTGGACGATTTGCAAGTGTCCAGAGCTTTCCCATATCCTATTGCCGTCCTACGTGCTTTTGAGAGGGTCTCGTGTGGCAAGTGAAAAGAGCTGTTGGCCTTTTCGTGTGGCGCAAACACAAAAAGGACCATGGCGGGAGCAAGGAGGTGGGGTGGACCTGAATCGCCTCAGGGAGATGCGTCTGCCTGTCTGCGACCTCAACCGGTTGTTTGGATTTGGTTACAATTGCTCGTTTGTCCTGTGTGTGGCGCGCGTGAGTGGGAGCAGCGGCAGCTCCACCATATCAGAGTGCGCTCAGCCAACCTTCTTTTTCTTCTTCTTCGTTGCTGCTGCAGTCCCGGGTCAGCAAGTGGCAGGCTTTTGATCTTCTGGTCTTTTCGTTCCCACCAGAGACTAAGAAGCCGCCAGCAGCGACCAGCGCGCGCGCAGGATCCTCCAGTTGGCACTTGTGATCTCGAGAGGCTCAACAGCAGCCCGCAGGTGTCCGTCCTGAGCAAGTATCGGAGAAAAGGGAGAGAGAGAGCGTGCGTGTGCGGAGTTAGGCGCACTTGGAGGTCTCAGACTCGTGCGCAACGTGTGGTTGTAAGACAGCATTGACTTGCCCTCGGTCCACTCGCTCGCGCACGACAAGCAGTCCCACCGCCTAACAAGCAAGCAACGAACGACCGCCAAGAAGCCCAGGTGGTGAGAGGTGGACCTGCGGACAAGTCGCCACTGTGAGATCGTCGCCTCGTTGCTTCTTCTGAGAGTGGTCGAACGCATCGTCGACGACAACGAGTACAACCGCACAGAGGGCAAGAACGAGTCGCGCGCGTGCATCTCGTGCAGCACCGACGCGCTTGCTTACCTATCGTATCCGAGTGGAGCCCGCGCGAGTAATCGGAAGCCACTGTTGGTGCGAGACCCCGGCAGACACCCAATTACTCACTCTGAGTTGCTCTTGTTTTGTTGAAAGGACAACGTGTCCACGACCACACCACTCTACACACGGCGAGGCAACTCGAGCAAGGTACTCCAGACGATTCTTAGCGTACGTCACGTTGTTGGCGGATTGGGGGAAGAAGAAGAAAACAAAAGTAGTAGTAGCTCCTCGTTCGTGCGTAGCTCTTCGTTGGTTTGTACGGGTCCCAAGACTCCTCTCCTTTCGGTTCGTCTCCGCAATCGAAAGCGTGCGTTCTCCGTCTCGTTCCGCACAGTTGACAAAATCAAAAATGGTGCTCCCCGGCAGGTACTCAACGAACCCAAACGCCAGCAACGACGAAGATGACGACGGCGGTGCGGCGCGATCTTTCTCGGCTCTCTCGGCTTCCTCGACGCCGCCTCCGTACGACCCAGCGGCGTCTAACCAGAGTGCGCACGCCTATGGACCATCTGCTGTGAGCAGCGGCGGCACCTCGGTCGCGGAATTACGAAGATACTGGGACCAGCATTCGCGGCAGCAAGAGGAACGCCGCAGCAGTAGTGCGCAACTACAGCAACGTCTGTATCCGTTGCATTCGCCTCTGCATCAATATGAACATCAATATCACCACCAAGTTCAAGAGCAGCAGCAATATACCACGGCCGCCGCTACACCGGACCAAGAATGGAATTTTCGATATCCACAAGCAGCGTCAAATCCTGGAAATCGTCAGCACCACCATCCTCGCGAGTATGTGGACGCCACCCAGTCGTCCTTTTCCAAATACGATGGCGCTGCATCCTCGCCGCGCGTTTTGGACGTGCGCCGACGAGGCTTTACGGGCAAACGCAAAGCGAGCGATGACATTGACGTCGATGCCGACGAATATGTTGACAACGACGAATTGACGGGGCTGGGAACTAGCGTGCACGACTACAGCAATCCGCATTACCGCGCCACATCTCCGCTGTTGTCCTCCTCGTCGTCCCAGTATGTTAATACCAATGTCCAGATCACATCTTCGAATCTGCGGCGCGCGCGCAGCATGGACAAAAATATGAAATTACCAGCCGTCACCAGCATGCACACAACGGATGACGACATTCAAACGAGACGCCTCCCACTTCACAATTTCGTCCACGGATCTGATACGTCGCTCCGCCATCATTCAGCGGAGTGGCTTCATCGGGAAGGGCTCGAACCAGGAAAAGACGACACAGAACGAGAAAATCAAGCAGAAGAAGGGACAACAACGCGCTCCAAATATCAGATTCCGCCGCGAGCGAGGCACTACCAGATCGCTGGGCAGCTCCGCTCGGCGTCGAGTCCAACGCTGTTGATGCGGGACACGCGGGAGCACAGCGGCGTGAGGTATAAACAAGCAGTGGCACCGAGCCAGCGAGAAGAAACGAAGAATTACACCCCGCCACGTCTCCCATTGTCCCCGCTTCGCTTAGCATCGCCGACGGCACCTGCTACGGACACGCAGGCTCTACCCGGCCGGATGATTACAAACGCGTCAAAAAATGTCACGTTCGCCATGCTGCAGCCGCATTTCAACCGCCCGCTCCAGGAAGCTGCACTGCATTTTGGTGTGTGCACGACATTGTTGAAAAAAATTTGTCGGAAAAACGGCATCAAGAACTGGCCTTTCCGTCGCATCTGCGGTCTCCACAAAAGCATCGCGTCGATGGAAAAGCAAGTGCACTACTTTGACGGCGAGCAGAAACGATCGTATGCTGATCAATTGCACAAGCTCCAGCTCCAGCTCGAGGCGTACACGCGCACGGGGAATGCACCAACACCTGAACTCATGGCGGGGGGAGAACTTAGCGGAAGAAATACGCCAGCGGATCAAGAAGAACTTGAAGAGATGCTCGAGGACGATGCGGAAACGAAAACCGAGGAAGTTGACTTGACCGAGTACGCGAGTCATCCCGTCGACGACCGTTTTAGTAGTAGTACTGCGATGGCGCCAGTCTCCATCTCCTCTGCTTCGCCCTCATCCTCGTCGACCCTTTCTGCCGTCTCGACTCGAGTTTCTGTCTCGTCTTATGGGTACGCGCTCTCGAATAGCCAAAGTCAATTCCACTTTCAGCACGAGCATTATCCGAGCCAACTCTTGCACACAAATCGCGTCATGGCATCAGCAGTGGAATTAGACGACGGAGATGGAGATTCCGCGTTTCTTGCTTACGATCCGAGAAGACACGCAGCGTGGCCGTCGGCACAGCAGCAGCACCACCAGCAAACTCGACAGCTCCGCGTGCCTCGAGTCGGTCGTCCGCTTCCATCGACCTCTGCGTCCATACGCAGCGCGTACCCGACACTGCGGCCGCTGCACCACGCGCTGCCGTCGCTCTCGTCCATCCTGCATCGCCAAAAACAATCCGAGAGCCATTCTCCGCCTGCAAATCCACGCCTATAGCATGCAACAATCGCGCATCTTGTCAAGAAAACAAGACTAAAAATAGAGAAGAACCTAAATCAAGGGAGCAAGAAGCGCACAAGTTTTGGGCATTTATAAAGCCGAGATCGTAGGCATGTATTAATTGTCATTAAACAAAATAGAGCGCGCCAAAGCAGTGATCTCGACGCGAATCAGAGCACATTTCTGCATCTAGGCAACTAATAGAGTCAACAAGTTCCAACTAAAGAGATTATTTGTGGAAGATGCTCGTTTTAGCCTTCATGATACGCTTATCCATCGAGAGCGTCTACATTGCACATGCCAAAGACATACCCCACTCTAATACACGTTTGCATGCCATATACAAAGCATGAGGGCGACAAGAGAACGCCAGCATGAGCTCGTCATGTGTGCATGCTGCATGGCCAAACGCGCCGCTCAAGACATCCAAATAGAAACGCGACGTGACCTCAGCATTCGCTTTGCTACAACGGCAAAGAGCAGGAAGCACAGTAAGTAACGCGCGAGTGCTACGTTGGTTTGTTTCTATCTCTCTCTTTGCCAGTGTTCTACACAAGGCGAGATGTGGACTCTCTATGGAGCAGCGGCGCAACTCCTGCAGCAATCAAACAGGATGGCTTTTCCTACGACAAGACAGACGCGCGCGCATCCCTGATATCAGCAAACGTTATGTGGCCATGGACACATCTCGTTCACTTCATTCTTTTCATTCGGTTTTGTGACCCGAGCGTCCGATTGCTCGACTCTAGAAAATCCATCGCTGCATTGCATTTTGCGTGGTGGGAGGTTTTGTCCAAATAAGAGGCGAACTTCAACGAAACCCTGGAGCTGCAGCAAGGCATTCAGACTTGTTGACTTGACACCGGAGCTGCTGCGCTGTTGCTGTTGTAGCTCTTGGGCTCAGGCAAGGTGTCCAATGGGATCCAATGAAACGAAAGTACCTCGAGCCAGTCTAGCTAGGTCTTGAGGCTGTTGATGCCATCGAGGCTTGTAGGATGAGAAGCGGTCGATCGGAAGGGCAAACGAACGACCGCCTTGAACCTGAGCTGATGTAGGAGAGAGAGAAGATGCAAGAAGGCACAGACTCGTTACTCCCAGGCTCCTCAGAGATAAGGCAGCATAGGGTCCATCTTCTTCCGTCAACGAATCCAGACCAATTACTGCTTAATTTCAAAACAAGGTGAGTTAATTACGCGGCGTTATCTCATGGCGTTTCGCAACGTTGAGGAGTCAAAATACGGTATCCCAAAAGGAGGTGTCACACAGCGCTGCAGGGAGGCAGGCGAGCCCAGGTCGTTGGCATCCTATTCGTCGAAGGCAAATGCCTCCCTCGCTGCGTCATTGCTCTATTCTCTGACGGATCGTTCAAGCTCTCATGATGCCGAGACAAAGTGAAGCTGCTCTTAGCTGCTCTGCTCTTAGCTGATCCACCAGCGTCCATCGAAGTTTGCGACATGCCTGGGGAATCTCAGCTATGAGGTCGACTGTTTCGCTTCATTCTCATGTTGTGGAAGAGAGAGAGAGAAATTAGAGTTATGAGTCGTTCTGCATCAACGTACTAGGTTGTACTCATCGAACCGGACGAGACAGACCTGCATCAATGTCTCAGAGAGAAGGACTGTAGTACTGCCTAGACAGAGTTAGGCAGGCTTTGGGAATCGACCGGCAGGTGATTGCAAACCAGCACCATGGCATGAAAACGTCTCACGCCAGACGCTTCAACCAAATCTGCCTTTGTTTTGGCGGTATCCCTCGCATGACACCGACATGACGCTCCATTACCAACGCAGCTCCGATCTACTCACTACAGGATTACCTGCTTTCCCGCGTTCAGCACCCGCAGCCACTCACGCAGTAACTTTACATTACGTACGACGAACCGCCACGCTGCTGCAATATGCGACCCAACCGCACAAAATTTAGCTCCTTTCACTCGCGTACAGTAGCATATTCTAGCATATTCTAGCATATTCGTCAAAGAGTAAACCGTGGATGACATCACCACCCAGAGACAGCTGCTGCCTGTTGATTGGGTTTCACTTGGCGACACTTGCTCGCTTGGGACGGACGGGCAATGGATGTGCCGAGGATTTGCAGCAGATTCCTACCGCGACTGTCGTGGACTCTGGATCTCTTGTCAGAATGCCGTCTTTCGGGGGAAAAGCAGACTGCGTTGCTGCTTCGACGCCGCAAAACGGCAGATCATTAAGCTTCATTGCGGTGGGCGGGTACCAGCAAATCCTGGCGACTGGCTCCTCTCTTTGTCATCGAATAGGAAAGGGGTCCGCCAAATTAATCAAGAGAGAGAGAGAGGGAGGTGCTTGGAGGACCAGTATTTGTGAAGCACGGTACGATCTGTTTTAATCGGTCACCGTCTCATAATTGCTCTAACTGCTTCAATCACCGGCTAAACACCATTACTCAATCGGTTTAAGCTGCTTTTGCACCTCAAACAGCCATTTACCTACATCACTGTTAAACTCGCAGACATCACTCAAATCCGCAATGGAGCATTGGGATATAATCGGGAGGTTACTGTACAACCACTCTCCATCTCTCTCTCTCTCTCTCTCTCTCTCTCTTGACTCGAAGTAAAATCCGCCAAAGCAGGAAATTTGCAAGCAAATCTCAGGGTCATGCATTGTGCACTACAGATATGCAACGAATTGAACCATCTGCAATGCAAACCCTCCCTTTCTTGGGTTGTTGCTCAAAATGAACCTATCGACACCGAAAGTGCTGGCATTGCCAGCGAACGCACAGTATTATTCGTGCATCGTGTTGCGCTTCCAGTGCTGCTTGGCAATGTAAACTAGAGATAAACCGCGTACAGTAAAACGAGACAGCAGCCAGATCTCACTGCCCCCACAGAAAATGCAGCTATAGTATAGCTGCAACTTGCTTGCCAGCGAGGTCCAGTGCACACGCAAGCACCCTGAGGCGGGTGACTCGCCTGTCTTCATACAGCGCAGAATTCTCCCTAGTACCGTACGAACCGATCCATGCGTGCAACCAATTGAAGCTGACACCAGGCAGCAAGGACACTATTATTGAAGGAAGGTACGGATCGCGCGACCTGCGGGAGGATTGTACAGTGCAGGCAAAATCTTGCCATGCATGATGGCCATTCCATTGTGGTCATATAAATGGACTCCAATCCTGCAATTCAAGAGACAAAGGCCAGACGTCCAATCTTTGTTCGCGATTTGCTGGGTCGTGTGGTTGGTCTTCACTCCTCCAAAGTCTGACCTGGCAGCAACTGTAGCTCCTCCGAACAAGTTCAGAAAGACCTCCCTGTTTCTACGCTGTATTTTGTCGTGTCAACATCGTGGGATGTGTTTCGCGGCCCGGCTCTGGCGCCACAACCACCAACGTCAGCGACTAAAAAAGGGACCATGAGGTTTGTTTGCAAAACGGGTGTTGAGAGCGTTACCAGCAGCGAGATAGGAACTTTCGCGTGGTGTTTCCCATTTCAATCTTGCTGGTTCATGTCAGATCGTTCTTATGGGAAAGCATCTGTAGAAGAGCCCCTAATTGGCGAAAGTAGCAGAACTTTCGCAAAGTGCAACGCGATTTCGTCATTACGGTAGCTCGCATTGCATTAGAAAAGGGGCATGCTCAGCTGGTTGACTGCTTTTGAGATGGTCGTCTCATTTATTCTTTGATTTTGAAATTCAAAAGATCGGGCTGATTCGCGCTCTTGTCTCTCGTTCTCCAGCTCTCTCTCTCTCTCTCTCTCTCTCTCTCTCTCTCTCTCTCTCGTTGTGCATGATGTCGTTTGCAATTCGATCATTTGAGCTTCGTGGCAAGGGCTGTGAGCTATCATTCATCCGTGTCGAACGCTTTGTTCGTTGATCAACACCTTGCAATCCGTGGACAGGCGGCAGACAACCAGTGAGTTTCAGTGCATGTGTGCGCTATTATAGAGCTTACGTCCAAAAAACTGCATGGAGAGAGCGAGAAACGCCTGGACACTGGTGGCAGTTCAACAAGTTGCCACCAGTGGAGACGTATGTGCGTCGATATTTCGGTTCGAAAGCAGCGCCGGTGCCTATGGCCATTCTCTAGCATGGTATGCAACCAAATGACGCTTCAAGTTCGGGCTCGTTTCTTGCCATCGGGCAGTGGCAATTAAGGCAAAAAAGAAACAGCGCACAGAATGCCTTTCCGCTCAGAAATCAGCACGTGACGAGGGCGTGAGTGTGTCGCACTAGCACACAAAACGGCGGCCTGCCTCACAAATGAGCATCTTCTGACTGTAAAATCTAGCTTCAACCTGGCTCCAGCGACGCTACGTGGAGATTTTTTTCCTGCTGTGGCCATGCATTCTTCTTGCATTACAATACCGAGCTTCAGTTCATGACGTCACCTAGCGGCTCGACGACGGAGCATCACTCCGTGGTGGGGGGCGGCGCCGTTTCTTTTGCATCCAGCTAGCGCTCTTGTTGATTTCGTAATTGAGGTTGGATGTAGTCATCTTCTTTGCTGGTTTTCAGCTGCTTGTCAGTCGACCCTCTAGGATGATCCCAGCCACCGTCTTGCCTCGCACTGTGGAATTCTAGGAATATATCAATTGTTTAGAATCTCCGAATTATCAGATGGACTTTATGTATCAAGAAACGAAGGGGTGCGTTCCAACACGTTGATCTTGTCGGACATTTCGACCCCTTCGAATATGTATACTATATTCAGAGCGACTTGTGCAGGGGATAAAGTCATGCATGTCTTCTCAGCATCGAGAAATCACTGGTATCCCCTGGACAAAGGAATGGCCAGAGGCACACGCGCATAAACCGCAGCAATGAATATGCACCGCAGAACTGTTGACGGTGACAAAAGGTAGGGCTACCACCCATTTCCCTCACCCAGTCAGCAACCTCTAACTCATAATCAGTTTTGTGGAAATATCGGGGTGGTCTTGACTCTCGTGGAGTAGCAGGACAGTGTCGACAGACACCAAACGCTTCGAGGATTGCAAGGTGAGCAGCGCCGTTGATGTCAATGGCATTGAAAGAGAGCAGCTCCTTCAATCTCTTTTTGTGCACAATGCATGTTGTACAGCCGAATGGGCATCCGAGAAACCTCACCATTTCTGGTTTCTTCCTCTCTGCCAGCCGGAGCGCTGGTCTCTGATACTTGTTGATACCACCAGTTACATCGTTCTCAGCAGCAGGACGATTTCGCGTCGAGGCTATGTCGTCCTCGATGATAATTATCCAGTTCTCTCAGCCGAAAACATGGCAGCATAATTGTGTGTAATTTATACGTCCGCACCCAAATGTCAAGCTTATTTATCGCGTAATAACTACTCGTAAATGTTGTATATCCGCGTTAGGCATCATGTCCGCGAAACGGACTCCCCGTTTGCCGCCAGCTGGCGACGCCAAGTTGCTTGATGGCTCGCCCATCAGGGTATCCGCTCGCTCGCACATCCTCCCGTCGACTCTCTCTCTCTCTTTCTCTCTCTCTCTCTCTCTCTCTCTCTCTCGCACACAGCGTCCAAGTGTTCAACCATTTGTTTGCTTGCTTGATCCAGTGAGCCCGTCTCCCCCTCCCTGACTGACACAGTCGCCAAGAAAACGACGGACGCCGCTCGCCTCAAGCACACAAAAAGGACCCAATTGAGTGCGTCCGTCGCTGATTTTTGTCGAGAAGAGAGGCGATGGGCAGGTCTTTTCCGTCTGGGTTGGTGGTTCCTCACGCGTTTGCTCAGCCTCCACCTCTTTCTCTCACTCTTCCTTTCGTTGCCTCCCTGCACATCGCACGTGGATCCTCCTCCGGCGTGCCCGCAGTCGCCATCTTCCCGTCTGCTGCGCAAGTCCACTGCAGCTACTTGCTCTTCGTTGCTGGGCTGGAATCTGACCCGCAACGAGACAACAGCCAATCGCAACAACCGTCCAAGAAGGATCCATTCGTGCGATTTGGACCCTCCTTCCCAGAGTGTACCACCACGTGGTTCTTCCGTATTTCTTTCTTGGTGCCTGCCTGCCTGCCTGCCTTCCGTCGCCGTCGTCGTCATAGCCGCCGATCTCTCGACCAGCTCAACAACCAAGAGCGCGTGTTGGGATTGGCAGATCTGCTTCCTGCTCTTTGCTCCCGCCGCAGTAATCCTGAATCTTCTCGGTGGCGCCATCTCCCGGCGCTCCTTCCCCCACCCATCGCACAACAAAATCCGCAGCCTCACGCGCACATCAGACTGAAAAATGGCATTGCAGGACCTCCTGAATCATTCGACGCACACGTTCTTGGCCATGGCGCCGACAGCTGCTGATGCTTCGAGCACTGCGAGTCGCAAGCGCGACTTGCATCACGTCGGACTCGACGGCCGCTTCTCCATGGAAGAGCTGCTCCACCACAGCGACGAGACCGACACACAACAGTCCCCACTGAAACGCGCCAAGGTGGACGAGGAAGCGATGTCGACGCCGCCGGGTTCTCCCGTGTCCGTGGACGCATCCGCGTCTCCGAAATCAGGTACACCGAAGGCGTCGCGCCCCAACATGTCGGCATCGCACAGTATCACGCTCGAGATGCTGCGTCCGCACTTTGAAGAACCGCTCGCTCAGGTCGCCAAGCAGTTCGGCATCTGCGTCACGCTACTCAAGAAGATCTGCCGTAAGCACGGCATCTCGCGGTGGCCGCACCGCCAGATCACAGGGCTGCGCAAGAGCATCGCGTCCATGGAGCACGCCATCGGGTACTTTGAAGGTGCACGTCGGGATTCGTACGCGCACCAGCTGCACAAGCAAAAGACGAAGCTCGCGCTGCTCCTGGAAGACCCGACCAAGTGCAACCCGCCATCGTCGTCGTCGATGAGCAACGAGGACGAAGACCAGTCTTCTTCGACGTCGTCGACTCCACAGGGCAGTCCAGCACCGCAGTACCAGAGCCCAATGGCCAAGGCATTCGTGCCTTCAGCATCATTCGTCTCGTGCGAGTTCATCGTGTCGCCCCGTTTGCCGTCAGTCCAGCAGCAGCAGCACTTTGTCGGAGCTGCGGCTCCGATCTATTTGCCACCATTGCGCCTTGAGAACCGTCGCATGCTGCCTCCCATCGCGTCGCTCGTGAGCCACAACAGCAGCGCGCACTGGTAAACGCACACAAAAAAAAGCAAAAAAGAGTTAGATAGTTAGAGAGAAAGCCGCTTCACGGCGTTGTAGTGAGTGTTCGATGTGACGGCCACGTATTTAAAATCCCCCCTCATGTACAGGAAAAATAAAGCAGGAGCATATTTCTTCGTCATTTCTAGGTTACTTGTGCGTGCGTGAGCGTCTTTCGGTGCATCTTCGCACTCGTTGACAGCCCTTTCCACACGATATCTATGTACTATAATTTGCTTCTTGCATCTCCTATTTTTCTCACATGACGGCACAGAACCCGCTCTTGCTGCTGTCGCATGGACGGATTGTGACCGTGGTGGATATGAACGCAACGCTGGATGGATTGATTACATACGAACACGGGTGCTGGACAAGTCATCCATCGACGACAACGACTCAAAGTTGCGAATGTCGCCGCTGCTATCCTTCGGATCGATCGTCGGTGTCACAGGGATCTGCGTGTCGCCGTACACCTCGGCGTCTTCCATAATCACCGTCGTGGTGTCGTGGTGCGCAGCGACGCCACCTGTCGTGTACTGATACTTGTTGGCAGACGAACTGTGGCTGCTGGTGCTGTTGTCATCGCCTCCACCGAAATTGAATGACGCGAACGCCATGTCATCGCCTACCCTTGAGCCGCTCGGCTGGAGGCCGATCTGTTGGAAATCTCCGCCGTCCATGTCAAAAGACACGAACGAGGTCATCGTATTGTTGCTGAGAACCGTCGCCCCCACCTCCTCGTCGCGGTAATAGCGCTTGATGCCGCCTAGCAACCGATCGAAACTCGACTTGAAGCCCATGCCGCTGTTCATAAAGTGGAACAACTCGTTTCTCGCCAGTGTGTACTGCTTGTCGAGGCTAACGTCCAAGTCGTTGAGCACGACAGGGAAAATTGGCCGCCCCTTGTCTTCTGCATACGCGAGTTGATCGCGCACCAACTCGTTGCTGAACGTTTGACTCGAAAGGATGAACACGAAGCAAGTGCACTTCACGATCGCCTCCTGGGCAGCATGGATACGACTTTCAAAGCTCTGTCCATCGATGTTTCGATCACCATAGCATGAAATCCCCGAGTCGGATAGTTCTTGATACAGTTGCTTCACAAATCGAGGGTGCTTGTCGCCGTGGGAAATGAAAACGAACTGCGAGCTCGACACTTCCCAGGGTTGGAACATCTGCGTGAAGCCACCACCGACAGGTGCGATCGATGTCCCTGTGGTCGTTTTCAACCTATTTTTCAGGATCATCGCGGTGCGGCGCTTTTCAATCTCATCACGGACTCCGTCAAGCAAAAGACGGAATTGCGACTGGTATTTATTCTCTTCGTACTCGTACTCGATCTGGCGGCTGTTCTCTGCATTGCGCTTCGTCAGAGTAATCGCGGGCTCAAATGGCACAAGCTGGCGCGTGTACAAGTACACCTGCAAATCTTCTCCAATGCGAACATTCTCCGTGGAGACCGCCATAATCGGAGTCCCAACTTGCTTGGCGAGTGCGAGTTCTTTCAAACACCACTCTGACTGCGCGTAATCTTCCGTCAAAATGCACACTACAAGCGCAGCATTGGTGATGCCCCTCGCGATTTCTTCTCGCCACACGGACCCTCCACCGATACCACTTGGATCCATGAGGTCCAGCCAGGTCGTCACGTTGGCATCTTCCAGGCTCTTGCGTAATTTCTTGGCAAACTCTGTGTGCGAGTGCGTGTAACTAATCATCACATCTCGGTGGCCAGCGGCGCGCTTAATCTCGTACAAAAGCTTGGTCGAGGTCGTGCAATCCAACGGACGGAGACCATCAATGTTCATTTTCATGATGTTGCCACCGCACGCGAGGATCGCGAGCGCTGACTCTTCATTCTCTTCACGAATTGCGATATGCAGTGCTGTGTCGCCTGTTGTAGGCAACGCGTAATTGATATCGGCACCAACGCTCACAAGCGCCGTGAAGAGATCGCGGTTCGCATTCTTCGTGTACGCTGCACACATCAACGGAGTCATATGGTCGAGATCGACCAAATCAGGCTTTGCATCCTTCGCGAGCAGGGAATTCACGATATCGAGACGATTGAGTCGTGCCGCCCAGTGCAATGGAGAACGGCCCTGTGCATCCTGGAAGTTTGGGTCGGCACCCGCTTCCAGCAGCAAATCCACAGCCTCGATGGCGCCATTCACAGCAGCCCAGTGCAGCGGAGTTCGTCGATTCATACCCACATACCCGTGCTCTCCGAGGCAATCAATGTCGGTCTTCCGTCGAATAAACTTGCGAACAGCGTATATGTTGTTCATCGCCGCGGCCGAATGGAAGGGCGTCAGCGCCACATCGCACCCCCATTCCTCCAACTCTTGCGCAACTGCGTAGTTCCCACGAAGATACGCGAGCTGCAAGACCGTAAGCGTGTTCATGTACCCTGGATCAGGGACCACCAAGTGATTTGCGCCATTCTCAAGCAACTCGCGGACGATTTCAGGATGCTCAGCAAGAAAGATCGGTGGGATCCGCTCAGAACGGTACGACGACTGCGCCATCGTACCGACTTCAGCGCCGTGTGCGATCAGCCACTGCACAGCTTCCAATTGCCCCGTCGACACAGCGCAATGCAACGGCGTCACCAACGTCGTCTTGAAGATCGACACGGCGTTCTCTTCTTCCGATTCCACTGGTTTCGACACGACGTAGCGCGCAAAGTACCAAAAGAGATCGCCCGTGCTGAATCGCACGCGACTGAACTTGTCGAGTGTGCTGACTTCAAATCCATACGAAAGCAACAACTCGAGCGCCGGAATATTGCCGCTGTACGCAGCCACGTGCACGGGGTTCTTCTTGGACAACCCGAACAAACCAAAGTAGATCTTCGCATTGCTGTAAAACGCCATGGGGAAGCCCGCCTGGTCCAGATCGCGTGCTTTCGCGTACTCAAGCACATCGCGCATACCGTGAAGATCGCCCAAACGCGTCGCATTGTACAATTTCTTGCGGATGATCGAGATCACTTTTTCGTTCTTGGTCATCAACTGGTCGATTCCGGGGTCCATGACGTGGTGGCGCACATCGCCCGTCTGATCACTTTCCTTGAACGCACCGAGCAGCATCTTCACGTGTTCTCGGAACCGCGCAAAGTAGCACAGCTCGACAAACACACCGATGAAACACAGAATCGCGACGACCGCAAACACTTGCACGTACCCATTGCTGCAACTGAACGCGCCGCCGTTGAAAAACATGTACCAAAAGAACACCAGGGTCACGAGCGCGAACGCAAACACAAGCACGGCGACGATCTCGCACGCTTGGAACACGAGTGTGCGCTTGATTTTCTTGCGGTTGCCCGACGCGTCGACCAGTGTCTCGCGCTTGAACGGCTCAAACGCGCGCAGCCCCGATGCCGGCAGTGCGAGCGCGATCACCGCCGGGAACGAGTGGTAGATGAGCGCCGAAAAGCCCACCATGTTCTCACACGCACTCGCTTGGAACGTGTACACGACGCTCGGGTGCGGAAGCTTGAAGCCATACGAATTCGGGTCGCCCACCGGATCCAGCTGCAAGCCGTGTGGACTGTACAAGTAGTAAAAGCCGACGCCAGTCGCTGTGAGCGCAGCCAGCGGAATCGCGACGCGCACCACGCGCTGCGCAAAGAACGAGTTCTTGCGAAACTTGTAGTTGAGGAAAAAACGAGGCACATTCGGCTCGCGACCACGCAAATTACCGCGCGCCTGGGCATAAAACGATCGCTTCTTGTCAGGATTAGCGCTCCCACCGATCGATTGGGACGGAGCAAGATCCGAATTCAGACGCTGGAACGAATTCGTGTCACCGTTCTCATTCTCGTCGTTCACACTGGCGCTCGGGCGGTGTCCGCCACCAAGCTGCTTCTTGCGCACAGCGGTATCGCGGTTGTGGCGCGTCAGAGACGACTGCGTGAGCGGGATGGAGATGCGGACATGGTCGTTCTCGTCGTCGCGGAGCCCGCCGTGCGTGCTGCGGCGCGCCATCTCCGGCACCGCTGCTGCCGCGGCGGTCGTGGTCGATGCGCGCAGCGACACCCGCTCTCCCTTGTCGTCTTTGCCTAGACTCGGCGAGTCCATGCCGACGTACATGTGGGGCAGGCGCTACGACACACTACCTAATACACACAAATACACTTAATGCACACTCTTGATACGCACAAATGCACGTACGCGTCTTCTGGTCGCTTCGCTTGTCAGCGGGCGGAATGAGCGCGGTTGAGGCGGCTTCTTTCCTTTTTTTTTTCTCTTCTCTTGCAACCCACTGCGTCTATTTGCTTGTGTGGTAAAATGCGGAATGCGCCATTTTTCTACTGAAAAAATACCGCCCACACTCTGCACCACACTGAGGTAAGTTACCGTAACTCACCATTTTGATGCAATTTACTGCTGCAGCACTGAAGATTGGAACTGGACAGTAGCTAATGACGACCGAATCAACGAGTGCATAGGGTGGTAAAATACTTCCATCCAGAGAATAAATGTGCAGCGAATTATTTGAGAGGGTGGGTTGGGAGCTGACACTTGCTGGACACGAAGAGCGAAAATCGGTAGCACCCACGTGATTACGTCCACACAATCACTCACATTTTTATCTATCGGCTTCTCAACGAATCACATACATGCGTGCCAATACGGCATAACCGTCGTGCATCCAGCTGCTGTTTTCTTTCTTTCAGCCTTTGATTTCGTTTCAACACCCTCTCGAACGGCATGCTTTTGGTTTTTTATTTTTATATATTACCATCACCAAATGGCTTGTTTCTGAGCCGAATGCTGAGCTGAGACTGACAGTTTTTGTTCTGTGACACGTCGAGATCAGATGGTTCGTGTGCACTGCAAGTAACACAACAGAGGCGTTAGCAACTCGGTAATCAAAGATAGAGTTGCTAATTATGGGTCACGATTAGAAACTGCCAATCGTTTCTTTTTCTGTGGCATGGCGCTAATGCTGCTGCTGCTGCTGGGCATGAGCAGCTACTTTGTTTGTTCGCAGCTCTGCATTGGTATGGAGCTCTGCTGGCTCGATCCTGCCTCGCGTAGCTCTTGCATTTGATTTTACACCAAAAAGAAAGCAGTTCCTCGCAGAATTTTTGGGGTTCAATTGGCTTCAAAGTGCGTCTGTCGCCAGCAGCGCAAAATCCCATAATCCGTCTTTCTTCCAGATCCGCAAGCACGCATGCACGCATGTATGCATGCATGTGCCTGCCGTGTGGGGTTTCATCTGGATATCCGATGGTGTGCGGGCACCATGGAGAGCGAATCGACGTAGCTGATGATCTCATCGACTTCGTCCGGGAGTCCGCAGAGCGTGCCCGACGCCAGTTCGCGGCGCGTGGGCCACACGGGACCGCAACCTTTATCGGCGCCTGAGCAGTACTCGAGACACAGGAATCCCTTCTCGGGAAACCCGCCGTCCCTGAGCCGCGACATGTTAAGCTCCCAACCGAAGGTCTCGCGCTGCCAGTTCTCGCCCGGTTCATCAATCGCGAGTCGCACGAGCGCCTTGGCAACCTCGCGCTCCTCGTACAGCGACAGGTTCAGTTCGTAGTAGTTGTCTGGGATCAGTGGCGTCCAGATGTTCAGCCATCCGAAGCGGTAGAAGCACTGCGCGGCCTCGGGCTCGTGCAGCGCCGACATAATGCCGTTGAAGTTGTGCAGATCCGCGACGCGGTCAAAGAGAAGACACACGAGGTCGACCCGCGCGCTCTCGAACGCCACGGGCCAGACACTGAGCAGTCTGACGGCCTGCTGCGCCGTGAGCCAGCGCATCGCGAGCAGCCACTGGAGGTTGAAGATCAAACGACGCGCTGTGCACGTGGCCTTGTCGCCTCTCTTGATGACCATCGCAGCGCTGTTGGTATTGTCGTCCCTCTTTTTCGTAGTGGTTGGTTCACCCCGCACCGCGTTGTCATCGTCATCGTTCGCTAATGTAGTACTAGCCTCACTTTGCTCAGAATCATGGACTGGAGACGTGCGCGTCGGCGACGGCGATGAAGTGGACGCTGACGGCGGCGCGCTCAGTTCCACGACGCTGTTCAACGCGTCACCAAAATTCACATAGTTTTTCACGGTCTTCATGCTCTCGAGCTCCGAGAACAGTGCGCATGTAAAGTGCCGCAATGGCGGGAATGGCGACACCGGCTGCTGCTTTGCGTCTCGTTTATTATTTGCTCCAGGCTTCCCGTGCACGTCTTTTACTGCCGCATGACCAAGGCTTTGCTGTGGCGCCGCCGTCGTGCTCATGGACCGTTCACGAGAAGCTTTCTTGTCGCTGTCAGCTGAGGATGGAGCCAACCCCGACGGCGACGTGTGGACGCTGACAGTTTTCCCCATGCGATTCCCGTGCTGACTCGTGTCCTTCAGACCCGCTTTCTTGCGCAGAAACGCCGTGCGGTCGCTGTTCTCGATGATCTTTTTCAACGTAAGGCGGTCGAGATCGTTGCCCAGGTCGAGTTTGTAATGGCCCGTGCTCAACCCGAGCATGGGCTGCAGTGCCTGACCCAGGAGGTGCTGCAGCCGTACCCGCTGGTTCGCGTCCAAGTTGTGATCGATCAGCGCGTGCGCGTTCTTTGGGTCGACCATGTTCGGGAGCAGGATCGTCACAGCTTGCGTGACCTCGTACACGTCGGCGACGCTCTCGAGCAGCAACTGTGCCTCGTTGGTCTTGAAAAACAGTCCCGACTTGGCCATCGCGAGCATCTGACTTTTGTTCTTGCTGCTACTGATGTTCTCGATCAGCCGCTCGACGCCCGCCTGCGAGTGCGCATTGTCGTGGTCGACCGAGACGTGGAAGTCGACGAAATCGATCTGCAGCCGCCCCTCCGTCGGGATCGTAAACGGCTCGTTGGTCTCCAGGTCGACGCATTCGCGCGCGAAATGGCCGTCTTCCAGGTTGAAGCCGCTCATGAGCTCGACGAATTCGTCGAGTTCGATCGTGCCCGTCCCATCGAGATCGTACTGCGCGATGTACCGCGGGATGTCTTCATCCCGGAATGTGAGTCCGATCTTCCGCATGCCTCGCTTCAGCTCACTGTCGTCGATGAACCCCGAGTCGCCTTGATCGAGTTCGTAAAATAGCGAAACGAACGATGGGCGGTCGAGTTTGTACTCTTTGATCTTGCGTTCGCTCGCCTCCGCGTTGGTGAGAATGCCCGCGGTTTTCAACAGCCGACGATGCGCCTCGCCGCCTTCGGTCTTGCGGAGCTCCACTTTGATATTCCGCTTCTGCTTGGTGACGGCCGACGTATGCACGATTGAGAGGAACTTGCAGCCCTGCTTAGTGTTTGCGACGCGCAGCAGCTCCAGCGCGATCGCGCGCTCGCACGGGATCTCCATGTTGAGATCGTATGTGCCCGTGGACTCGGCCGGATCAAATGCGTCGGCGTCAGTGAGGTCGAAGTTGCAGCCTTCCATGGAGACCTGCAGTTGCCGTTCCGTGCATGCTGCAACAGCGTGGAGCAAGCATCGACCGCCAGTCTGGCCTAAAGGATTGCCATCCATGTTCACGTACACAAGCTGTTGGTTGAGTCTAATCGCACTCGCGATTGGCAAGGCGCCGTGCGCCGGGATGTTGTTGTTGCTCAGGTTCAGCTTCTCGAGAAACGTGTTTGACAGCAAACTCTCACCGATCGCCTGGGCACCGGCGTTCCCAAACGCATTGTACGCGAGATTGAGTTCCCTTAGCCCACTGTTGAACGCGAGCGCCTTGCCGAGTTCCACGGCGCCACCGAGCCGCAAGTAGTTCCAGGACAAGTCGAGACTTGTCAGCGTACAGTTGACACACAGCATCGTGGCCAGCGCTTCGCCGCCCGTGATGATCGATGGCCGCACAACGTTCAGGTTCTCGGTGCTCCCGATGAGGTTGTTGGAGAGATCCAGCGTCTGCAGCGATTTGTTCGTGTGCAGCGCCTTGGCGAAAGGCGCGAGTTCCGTGTCGTCGACATCGGCGTGACTCAGTTTCAGTGATTGCAGCGCGCACGTTGCTGAACCCAGGTACACGGCAAGCGAGCTCGACGCGTCGCCGTCGACCTTGTTCTCCGACAAGTCGATGTGGAACATGTCCTTCTTCGCGATCACGACGTCGATGATCGCGCGCAGCCCCTGATCGCGCAGGCGGTTGTTGCGCACATTGAGTCCCGTGACCATGGGCAGATCGTAGAGGCACGCGGCAAAGACGCACGCGAGGTCGTCGCCGATCGCCATGTGCGACACATTGATCTCGGGCGAAAAGTAGTTGCGCACGATCAGCCGGATGCACGGTGGGAGGTCCTTCTCGAGACACAGCGACGAGAACTTGTGCCGCGCCGTAAACTGGCGACTGAAGAGCCCCATGCGGTCGATCTGATGGAGATTCTGCTCATAGAGACTGGCAGTATTGCTGTTTGACGAGTTCCCCAGACACACCAGCGGCAATGGCGTTGCTTCACCTTCTTCTTTGTCATTCCCGTTCCCGTTGCCTTGTGTCTGGGATGCTGTACGTGATAAAGACAGTGGCGTGACCACGCCACGCGGTCCCAAGAGCGTGGTCTCGTGGTCCTCGCGACCCTGCTGCTCCGCGAGAAACTCGTCGAGCGGCATGGTCGTGAGGTATTTCTGCACCGTGAGCTTGCAGAAGATCGCGTGGCACTCGGCTTTTGCCGTCGCACCAAAGTACTTGGCTTTGGTCTCGGCCGTGAGCACAAGCGCCTTCTGCGAGCCTTTCTTCTCGAGCGGCGTGCCCATGTCGAGCAGCATGGATTCGGCGTTCGGCGCAGCGGCAGTTTGCTCAGTCGCAGAAACTTGTCGGCTGCGGACTCCCTCTCACTGCGCTTCGTGTGCGCGAGGAACGGCAGACTGCGCCGCAGCTCCTTGTCGATCTCCCAGGGCTTGTTGATGCGCGAGATGTCCCACGGCTCAGTGTCGTCGAACCGGTCGGTGGCTCCGCCGCCCGTGCTCGACCGCGACGAGTCGATTGCGGACTCTGCGTGCGTGTGTCGCTTCCACGGGATGTCCTCGCGCTGTTTGTTCTTGCTCTTGGGTGTCGGCGCATTGTTGCTGCCATCAGTGGCGCTGCTGCTGGAGGCGACGACAGACGGCTTGGACGCGAGTTTCTTGCTGCTGTGGACCTTGGGGAGACTGCCGCGCAGGCTCGTACCTTGGTCCAGGACCTTGGCGGCGTCACTGCTGCCTGGTGACTCCATGCGTCGAGCGCAGAGAGCTGCTGCGAGCAGCAACAACCCACATTGTGCGTCGCTGGTGTCTTGCTGTGTGCGCTATTTATAATGGCGCCATTCCCATTGTCAGCGGTATTTAAAGACGGTAGATGGAAATGCAGCATGAAAGGATGTTACACCATTTCCCGCTTGACTGGACTCGAGTACCATCCGTTCATGCAGCACTGCATGGGAAACCTTTACCCTGGCGAGGTTGTGCTGAGCGTGGCGACACTAAGCGAGCGAAAAAGCGCAGCGGACGCACTGCAGACTGCAGTGGTGCAGATGCCTGGACCAAGTTCCGATACTCTTTGACCGTCCATAGTCGCTGGAAGAGAAGCAGAATCTCCAGTGCCAATTGAAGGTTCCGACTCATCGATATCACGCTGCTGCGAGTGCTGCTGGTCTGCTCTAAAGTTGGTATCAAGACTCGCAGCACCACTGCCTTCATATGATGAAACGACTTGGCGAAACGCTGGAGCATGACGTCCACACTGCTCCATTGCCGGATCACGCGGACAACCTCAAGAATTGTGCAATCGCACGTAGATGATGCAGTAGTGGCGTTTGTAGCAGCGTGATCCTGTGGCTCATGCGTGTCAATGCGATAATGTTTGTTCATGACGTCGCAGAAATGACGCAGCAAATCGTGTCGTTCCAGTAATTGGTGTGCGAGAGCGTCGAGATCGCCCGGATGCCCGAGTTTGCCGGGTACCGCGAACGTGTACGTGAACAGCGCCGCATACTCGTACATGATCGCATGATCTGTAGCGTATTTCTCAACAAGAAACACAAACCATGGTTTGATCCCTTCTTCTTTCCTGAGCAAAAAGAGCCCCGAAACCGCGCTCGAAGTGTGCTGTTGAAGCTGAAGCCGACACGTTTGCAGCCACACACTCGTATCGCATGGCTTTCCCAGAAAGACTGCAAATGTGGATAGAAGACGCGACACAATAGCTTCACCGGGTGCAAATGATAGTGCATTTTTGTCTTCGACGAGCGACTGGAGTCGTGGTGACGCATAGATGGTGACCACCACGCGCATCGCTGCGACGACCATCATGCCGTTTTGGTTTTGTATCTGGACGAAGCGGTCGATGGTGTGGAGCATTTCGTGGATGAGTTTCTGCGCCGGTTTGGCTTGCAGCACGTGGTGCTCACTGTTGCGCAGCAGCGCTTCGTACGCGTGTAGCGACGTCAGGAGCACGCGCGAGGATGCCGGGTGCGCGGATCGAAGCTCGTACACGTCTGCCCAGAGCGCCAAATGTCCGACTTGGCATTGGAACCGGAGCGACGCATTGCAACCAAGTACGAGCACGCGGCACCAATACCATTGGATCTCTTCCTGGTTCAAGTGCATTTGCATAAGCTCTTGCAGGAACTTCACCGTGGTCTCTAGACTCAGCAACGCATCGACCAGTAGCTGGATCTGCGGATGGCCGTCAAGGAGATCGTGCGTTTGCACGAGACACGTGTACACGCGCTGTGGATCTGTCGCATGCTTGCGCATGACGTCTAGTATCTGGGAAAGCTGCTGCTTGACATTGCCCGCACCACTTGGCTTCATTGTACGTGAAGGTATGTGAAATGCCGCCAAGTCGGGGAGCACTCGCTTGAGCGAAAATAGGACGAGTTTCGAGCATGCAGGCAGTTATGCATGGCCAGCAAAGTGTGGCTGTCTCGTTGAGCATCTGCATTCTGAATCCATTCCAAGTCAGCTGACGGCGTTCTTGCAAATGCAAAAATGGTAGTAGCAGAGGAGACATCGGTGCTTCCTCGATTGTACGATCGTGTCGCTGTGATCCCTGGAAAGTTGGAGTATGCTGTACCCTCACAGACCACGACAGCGTCACCACCAACATTGTCGAAGGCTGACCGCCAAGTAAAGGAATTGCACGTGTGCATCGATGACGAACTCGTCTACGCGCGGTTTTTCGCCGACTTTGGGCCGCTGAATCTCGCGCAGACCGTGCGCTTTTGCAACGGCATGCACCAGAAGCAGCGTGACTTTGCAGCAGCAAACGATTCGGATTCTCCATACACCACGACGAGCATCGTGGTGTACAGCAGCGAACATCCGCACAAGCGCGCCAATGCAATGACACTGCTAGCATTGTACTTGGTGATTGTGCACAAATGCACACCGGAGCAAGCGGTGACGCGATTCCAGTCGGTACGCTCACCCTTCGGGTTCCGTGATTCCGCCTACGGGATCTGCACGTTCTTCATCACGATGCTCGACTGCGCACGCGCGGTGCACAAGGTTGCGAGTTGTTTATATTGGTCCATTGCGATTGATATGTTGAGATTAATTCGCGATTTTGCTTTGATGTTGCATCTTGCAGGCGATCCAGAGCGGGATATGGAGCCTCGAGACGTTTTCGCTCTCCGAGTACGAGTATTACGACCAACTGCAGCATGGCGATCTCAATTGGATCGTTCCGGGCAAACTCATCGCGTTCAGTGGACCTCAACGAGAGCGAATAGTGCTCGATGCACCCGGTAAACCGACAGCGACGACACTGCTGGCGCAGGATTACGCCAAGGTGTTTCAGGAGCTGGGCGTCACGTGTGTCGTACGCTTCAATGAACCATCGACGTACGACCGCAAAGCATTTCTCTACGCGGGCATGCAGCATGTGCGTCCCGGTACTTTGATCCGTAGATGCTGATTTACATATCCTTGACTCCATTTTTCATTTATTCGTTTGTGTGGATGCAGCTGGACCTGCAGTATCCTGATGGCGGCAACCCGCCAGATGAGATCCTCTACAAGTTCCTTCGGGTACGTTATACGCATACATATCCTTTGTTTCTAAGCAAACTCCATCGACATTAATTCCATTGCATATAAGCTAGACGTGCGAGCGGGAAACGGGGGCTGTCGCGGTGCATTGCAAGGCGGGGCTGGGACGCACCGGCACGAATATCGCAGCGTATCTGATGAAAAACTACAAATTCACGGCGCGCGAAGCGACCGCGTGGTGTCGGATCTGCCGATGGCTCAGCGCATTGTCCACGAGCGAGACAAGCAGCTTCTGCGGCCTGTGAGCAAAAGCAGTCGCCGATCCACATCGCTCGCTCCACTGGTGCAACAGTCAAAGCCCAAGCGTCGACAGGCTTCACGTACCTCTTCCCTCTCCACACAAACTGCATGTTCTGCTCTCAAAGGACGGTGACGCAGTCTGCTTGGTGAGCCAATCAGCAAATGTAAAATGGACATGAGTTGTGATGAAAGCCAAGCTTGCTCGGTCAAAAATAATCTTTATTAGAAATCCTTCCATATGGGAGATATACTCACGTTGTGCAAGAACATACAGTGTGTCCAAGGCCGGTCCGCTCTCAAGTCGTCATCAACCCCACTGAGAGCCGAGCGCCAATGCAATTGACGCCCGACGCTCAGCTTATACTTAAATCTCGCTTCTTTTTCGTTCTCGTTTCTTGTCATTCTCTTCTTTCAGTGCTTCCAAACAGGGGAGAAATCCCACCTGCCTATCAGCACCAACAGCTTCACTCGACCTCTCTTGAACGGCGCCTTGCTGCTTCATTTATCCGGTGGTTCGTCTTCCCTTGGCTTCCCCACCTACACTCGTATTTTCGACCCTAGATAGGGAACATGGCTCAGGACGTACACGGTTGCCCCCTTCACCGTGCCGTATGTCGACGACGACACGTTCACGACCTGAGTCGTCGTGTAGTCCTTGACATTGACCACCGTGTGGTACGCTGCCGACGACACGCTCGAGATCGTCGACGTCGTGTAGTTCTTGGCCTTCACGACGCCGCTGACAGTCGTGCTCACGACAGCCGAGACCGTCGACGTGCCCTTGGACGCAACCACACTCGCGGTGTCCACGACATCGTCCTTCTTCTTGAGCACGTACTGCTGACCTACAAAGAGCTTGGTCACGGCCGTCGAAATGGTCGCGTCCACCTTGTTGTCCAGCGTGTCCAGCACTGGCACAAGGTATTGCTGGTCAATGTCGTACAGGCTCTTGCCGCTCACTGTCTTGAGCACCAAGTTTGCACTGGATTCACCGAGACGAGCCAGTCGCGACACAACGCGGAAGCTCGTCGCGTAGCCGTACACGTTCTTGGTCGTGTCGTAGTAGTACGACACACGTGTGAACCACGGTCGGTGAGTTTCTGGCGCTACCAAAGCGCTTGGTGGGTTGATAATTGCAGGTGCCTTGGCCGTCTGCGCACCCTTTGGCGCCTCCTTCGGCGACCAGACTGCGCTGACAAACACCTTCACAACCGTTGGCGGTGTGTGCCCACTCGTGAACGTAATGATCTTCTCCGACATTCCGTCAACGAACGACGCGAGCTTCAACTTGTTCACGATCAAGGGCTTCTTGCCCTTGCCCTGCGTGTAGACTTCCAGGACAGCGTCATCTTCTTCGTTGACGGCCTTCAGGTCAAAGTCGAGCTTCTGTTCCACATTCGCATCGTGGTGGCCCTTGCTATACTTGGTATGCTTCTCAATGCCGCCGATCACGAACTTGACATTGTGGTCTTTGGGCTTTGCTTCACTATCTGGTGGTAGCGACACTTCTATGCGATGCACTGTTCATTCAGAAAAAAAAAACACACACACACAGACCCATCACAGTTAGCATCCTTCCAGAACTTCCAAAACACACAAGAGTATCTTTCGATCCAACAGAGGGAAGACGACGAAACGCGCGCTGGAATCGGATCCGCGACAGTGACGCGTCCAATGCAAAGCAACGGAACAGACAACGATCTATCCCGCAACTCGCAAAAGCCATCATCACCCGCCTCACATCCAACACCAGCATCCGCGTGCGTCTGTCCATGTGCCCAATCTGCAATGCATGGCATGCAAGTCGTACCAGTGATCGCAAGCGTGCCGGTCAACACCATCGCTTCCACTCCCCACGAACGGCGCGCTGTCTTCCAACGGCGCCTCTACGCAGGAGCTTGGTTCTGGAGTCCCCCCTCTCGCTTGAGCTGCTGTGTTTTACCGAATGAGCACTGGAATGCAAATTGGAAAATGAACAAAGCCAACTGTGGCGAATACAGGGAATACGGCAACAAACTAAACATGACAATCACTCTCCAAGAGTCTCTCTTTCCCCTCTCTTTTTTCCTTTGTTTCTCGTGGCGGTTTGAGGTTTTATCGGGTCACTACGCTGGTTGGTGCATATCTTGGAGTTTGTGTTTGCCACCTGTTGTATGGATACGAGACAGGAACACACTTCAACATCCCTTTTTTTATTCGGACTCCACACACACACATAAAAAAAACCTTGAGGGACGTAAACGGTGCGATCTTTTGCCGCTTGCTTACTCTTTGAACCGAGCAAAGCGAAAAACCTCACTGCGCGTCTTCTTTCTGTAACGCATCTTGTGCACAGAAACACTGTGGGTTTTATACAGCAGCGAGCTCCAAAGAAAAAGATCGCGCATCTCAATCGAGAGGGAGACGGGACAAACAACAGTCTTGACATGGATCGGTGACGTTGCGCGCGTCACAACTGCCACTAACTCGTTAAAAACCATGTACCGTAGAGATAAATCACCAAAAAAGGATCTAGGAAAGTTTAGTGTGAGGGCGGAAGAAGAGGAATCATGGGGGCAAACAACAACACAGACTTGGGTGCGCTGTCCTCCACGTGTGTTCGTACTGTATCTGAGCCTCAAATTTTGGTGCTGCTGTCCACTTTTCGCGTGCGTATGCCCAGTGTTCAGTACGGTATCTTTCTTCTTGTGGCTCGCTTTCAACGAGGAACGCGGAAGAAGCTGCCTGAAGCAATGCTTCCACGTCCTCTTTTTCATCTGGATGTCGGTGAATACCGTAGAAAGGATCGCATTGCGACGTGCGTGTTTTCGCCATTCTCACAACATTGTCGAGCGTTTTTTTCTCACTGACGACTCTCTTTCTCTCTCCGTGCATACAAGTATCCTGTTGTCCGCATTGAAGAGCTTCGTTCTCGTCAGATGAGGACGAAAAGACCAGCGGTGGACTTCAACGAAGACGATGGGATCAACACGAAAAAAATAGAAGCTTTTTGGTGAAGGGCGGAAGAAACCAAAGACAAGCGCGCTCAGAAACCGAGATTCCTCTCTTCCCGCCAGGATAGCCGCGTTTGGATTGTGCAGAGGTAAAAAGCAGCCAGTCAGCCAGCCACACGCACGGCATCCCGACGCATGTGCCTCCGCAGCTGAAGCAAGTACTGAATGCATGCGCATCTGCACAACAAAAGTGATGACGGCACATGCGTCGAGAAAGAAAGAAAATCCCTTGACAAAAATAGTGGCTTGGCGATGCGTATCCAAATCAAGACCATGAATCCAGTAATCGCCGTTATCTAGTTTCGTTCTTTCTTCCCTGTCTGCTGAATTTGGCCACTTTGATTTCGCCAAGAGGAGAGATGCAAGGCAGCCAAGACCACCATGCGCTATGCACGATCAGTAAGCCTCCTGCATGAATGAATGGTGCATTCGAAGTGCGCGTTACAGAACGCAGTTGCCTTCCACCGAGCGTTTCTCAGATCGAGCAAGCAGGACCACTGGTGCCTGCTGGTTGGTCCCACCTCCTCGTTTCTGCCCGCTGGAGCTGATCAAACTGCTTGGTGGGTGAGGTGGGGTCTCCCAGTCAGTCAGTCATTCCGGTCCCTCGCCAGCCAACTGCGCCGATGTGTCTCGCAGTGTCACGGCCATTTCAGATTGAGGTTTTTTTTGCTGCCATGGGATCCACCCAATAGGTGGGATCTTTTGGCTCGAGGAGATCAGTTGGAAACCTCTCTCGAGAGTGATGGGGTGAGGCGCGCGGCACCTGCGCCGACGAAGTGCAAAGACACACTCCTAGTCCGACTCTCGTGGCCGGCATTCGATAAAGCAGCGCGAGCCAATCAACTAGACCACCTCGACTGTGATAACATGCGCGTGCTCCTGCATCATGTTGACGGCGGCTAGCATGGCAACTGCGCTGCTGTGGCATACTCAAGAAAACAAATTTCGATCCGCGTGGATGCAGCAGCATTGCAACGTAGCGTGTCAGGAGTGTTGTACCTGTGGATGGATCCGATTCGAAAAATATGAGAAAAAAAAGACACGCACACGCCATGCACATGCAGTCTTGCTGGGCATGCGGATAGATTTGTTTGTTTTATTTTTGGTTTCTGGTTCTCCAGCAACATCGCCACGTCATCATGAGAGCTTCTCCCAAAGTGATGATTCCCACCCGCGATGACAGCGCCGACGACGCCACTTTCCAAATCACCAGCATAGAGAGAACCTGAAGCTACATTTGTACCGGTACGTTACACTGTTCTCTGTAATCCACAAGCGCATGAGCTTGCATGGTCTCGTTGATGGCAGTGTTCCAAAGCGCTCGCTGTACCATAAGCAGAGAGAACTTCACGACGTCCTCATGTGCACCGTACCGTATTCGTCTCCTGCGCCAGCACAATGAGTGATGCGGCTGCATAACCGATGTTTTCTTCTTCTGCGTTGGTGCTGACCTCAGTGCATCACTTTGCGAGTTCACGTTGCCATTGCAGTTGTTCCTCAAGGAAAAGAAGCCTCAAGAAACAACCACATTGAGAATGCGTGACAGAAGCGTCGAGAGCCAGAAAATAAGCGTTTTTATATGGTCGCGGTTCACGTTCATCCTCGCGATTCTTTATTGTAAACTGTGGTGTAAACCGATTATGACGCTGTGCAACTGGTTGTGCACAGCACCACCATGCTGCGGAAATTTAGGGGGAGAGAACCACAACGTCGAATTCATCGGTTTCGTTTCCTTTTCGACGTGCTTTCTTGACTATGATGCTCTTGTGCTGGTGCAAAGCTGGTCGCGCACCAGGAGGAGCGCTTGCCACGAACGGAACTTTAAGTGAGGCTGCAGAGCATAGGTGGATAACGTCGAGTTCTGAGTCATTTTCTTTTTTTGCTTGTTGGTTTGACGAGAACTCGTCGAGAGCGCGCTTCTCCGTCGCAACGTGCTGTGCAGTAAAGTGGCAATGACGCTGCTTGCTGGTGCAATGTGGTCATGCACCGACAGCAAGCGTAGTCGAACCGAGGAACGCCGGACCGTCACAGCGTCGAGAACGCACCAGTCTCATTTTCTCATGGCAGGAAAAACGGTTTCGTCGCTGCGGCGGTGGGAAGCAAACACACCGAGCCGACTAAATGAAGAGACGACCACTGCGTTCTTATATTCAAATGGTCCTGGAGCGACGCACGAACGAATCGAATACACATGCTGATGCACTAAGCGCTTCAGTCAATGCCTCCCAGTCGCGCCTCGAACTTGACGAAGCTCTTAGTTTGTCTGCTCTCTGTGGTCCCTGCTCCAATGCGTTTGAAATAACAATGTGCGAGTGTCCTTCTGGACGAGCATTGGAATATCGCAGGCAGCCATAACGGAGGACATCTGATTAGATGAGGAATGCACACTTTGGAGCGCCGAGAGTCTGTTTCCTTGCATCAGGGGGACGACACAAGACGCATTCCTTCCTTTCCGACTTTCCTCATGAGCTCAACAAACAGCCATGCCCGCAGAAAATGGAAACAATGTTGTCTTCGTGTCGTAGCAATCATGAACAGGTATTTGCATCCTTCTTCAAAATACATTGATGCCATTTCTCTACACAAAATGCCCATCTAACAACTTTAATAAGGGTTTTGACAGCAGCCTTCTTCGATCTGTCGATCACACCGAACGAAGGAGACGAGTGACGCACAGTACGTCGTCCTGCACTGAGCCTCAGCTTTTTGTGTCCTGAACCGCGTGCAAGTGCACCGCGTCCAGTTGTGCCCGCTAAACCACCCGTCCACACGCTCTTGTGCGAGGTACAGATGCAGTGCAGTGGCACTCAGTCTTGTTTTTTCAGTCCGATGCACAAGTGTGACAGACACGCGTGAACCCATGGCTTGCTCGCTGCTTTCATTCCCTCTTGTTGCGAGGCGAATGGACAGTTCAAAAGCGCATCCCCCCACGACTTCCATATTACGTTCTTCACCTTCTGAAATGAGTAAGCTGTCATTTCAGTACATATTGAATCATAAAACACAAATGCAATCCCACAATGCGAGCACGAGAATCAAACATATCGTACTTAATGACTATATCTATTCATGCAGGTTATTGCCAACAGAGGTGTTATCCAAGCGGAAACATGTCAAATGACGCGCCCGACACACTCCAGCGCATCGGCCAATGACGACGCCACCACGCGCGCACGCATGCCGCTTCCATAGTCTCGAAGGAAGGCTTCCATACACTACGCTCCATACAGTCTGTATGCGCATGCGGTCTCAGTGTTCTCTGCTTTTCCCGCTCGCCATACAAAAAGCCAAAGACACGGCGCTGCCCATCGCTCATTCTTCAATTTGCATACTCCAGTGCACATTCGACAAAGAGAAAGCAACCAGCTACAAACCAGGGAAAGAACAATGGTGTTGACCGGCACGCTCGCGATTACAGGTGCGCTACTGCTACAGCGTTGTTTTCTCCGTGCTACATGAGAGTTCTCACGTACGTTTTTGGTTTTGTTTGGTGCGATAGTGCACCGCATTGATGTGACGCTCCCACCTGCTGCGGACGACAAGCCACAGGCGCCAAAGGACCACAACATCAAGTTCCTCATCGGCGGCGTCGAGAAGCACACCAAGTACAGCAAGGGCCACCACGACGCTGACGTCGAGCAGAAGCTCAACTTGTATGTTTTATTTGTGTGTGTCTATGGCGCGAGTGAATGTTTCCGTAGCTCTTGGGAAGGGATCAGTCAAACTGACTGGATCATTTGTTTATTTGTTTGTTTGTGTGCAGTGAGTTGGTGAATGTCGACGAAGCTGAAGGTGCTGTGCTCGAGATCCACACCCACAACAAGAACAAGAAGCCGCTGATCGTCAACAGGTTGCCGCTCGCGACGTTCATCGATGGTATGTCCGAGAAGACCATCACGTTCACGAGCGGCCACGAGAAGCCGACGGTCGTGAAGGTGTTCATCAGCGCCGTGTGGTCGCCAAAGGATGCGGCGTCAAAGGCTGCGGCGCCAGTGGGCGTCAGCGAGCCACAGACCTCGTTGACGGTGTACGAGGCCCACCGCCCGTGGTTCGCGCGCGTGTCGTACTACTACGACACGACCAAGAACGTGTACAGCTACACGACGAGCTTCCGCGTCGTGTCCAAGTTGGCTCGTTTCGGTGAGTCGAGCGCCAACGTCGTGCTCCAGAAGGTGAGCGGCAAGAGCCTGCACGACATTGACCAGCAATACCTTGTGCCAGTGCTGGACACGCTAGACAACAAGGTGGACGCGACCATTTCGACGGTCGNGTGCGCGTACTGCGCGCCACAGAGATCTCTCCCCGGGTCAAAATCCACGTTGTCAGACATCTGTAAAATCAATCAAACCGTACAGTATCGGTGTCCATCTGGCACACACAGGCAGTGCATTCAACGTGCAGCGTCATGATATCCGTCTCCGCGAAACCAGCTGGGACGGTAAACCCATGTTCACAGTGAGGACGCATCGGGGTAAACGAACCAATGCATGGCAAAGTGTACGGTGCTCGCTAGCGGCATCGAAATCATGCGGAAAATCAACGATTACTCCATCGCGCAGCGACCGTGAAAGCCAGACGCATACACATGCACAGTAAACTGAATTCCAAGCCCTGTCGATAGTAGCGTCTCGCTACATGTGTATACCGGAGAGGGTTGCTTGCCGGACATCCGACACAGGCGTAGTGTCAACAATGCGTGCGTTGCTGGGAAGCGGTGACATCTGGTGGTCCGCCCCATGTGTGGGTGTTGATTGTCTCACACACTCTCTTCAAGCATTTGTAGTAATCCGCTGGTGAGTCCACTCGAGTGCGCCAGCCTTCCTGTTGGTCATCTCCCGCTTCCAAGAGAGAGAGACACAATGCGTTTG
This sequence comes from Globisporangium splendens, assembly GCA_006386115.1. NCBI lineage: Eukaryota > Oomycota > Peronosporomycetes > Pythiales > Pythiaceae > Globisporangium > Globisporangium splendens. The sequence goes on from VFIW01000093.1 coordinate 163,645, forward strand.
GGTCGAAGTTGGCGTGAACGTCTTCTCTCTTTTTCTTTGCATTCGAGGTTTTCAGGAGTACCTCGTGGCGCCTACCGTACGCACTTGCCACAAAATGCTGCGTGTGTGTGCGTTGAAATGATGATATGAAGGTTCCCCTGGTGTCTATGGAGTCTGCTGTGCTCTCGACGATGCGCCCCGTTTCTGCAACTCTGTGATTTTTTGGTTTCTGTGAACAATTGAACAATTATGAATTCTACGGTAGCGGCGTAGTCATCAAGTAAAATTTGGAATGCCGGTCCAAAAAAACGCGGAAATCTCAGGTAAACTACATGCAAAATGGACATTTTACGAATGTCAAATAGCTCGTCATGCTCGCAATTCTCGCTTCATTCATCTATCACAGAAAATGCTGCCAGGTGGTGCATTTCTCTCTCTCTCTCTCTCTCTCTGTGCTTAGCTGATAAAACCTTCGCCCAGATGCTCGTATCCTTCCCGGATCTTGATTCGTCTGAGAGCTTGCACTGCTGTTTTGTCGCCATGTGGAAGTCCGAGGTCTCCAGCGCGCGCAATCGCTTTGTATGCGTGACCTGTGCTGCTGATCTTGTCTCTATATAAATGCTACGGCAAATGCTGCAATCACCGACTTGATTCCTATATCGTACTCGTGTATGGACGATTTGCAGGTGTCCAGAGCTTTCCCCATATCCTGTTGCCGTCCTACGTGCTTTTGAGAGGGTCTCGTGTGGCAAGTGAAAAGAACTGTTGGCCTTTTCGTGTGGCGCAAACACAAGAAAGGACCATGGCGGGAGCAAAGGAGGTGGGGTGGACCTGAATCGCCTCAGGGAGATGCGTCTGCCTGTCTGCGACCTCAACCGGTTGTTTGGATTTGGTTACAATTGCTCGTTTGTCCTGTGTGTGGCGCGCGTGAGTGGGAGCAGCGGCAGCTCCACCATATCAGAGTGCGCTCAGCCAACCTTCTTTTTCTTCTTCTTCGTTGCTGCTGCAGTCCCGGGTCAGCAAGTGGCAGGCTTTTGATCTTCTGGTCTTTTCGTTCCCACCAGAGACTAAGAAGCCGCCAGCAGCGACCAGCGCGCGCGCAGGATCCTCCAGTTGGCACTTGTGATCTCGAGAGGCTCAACAGCAGCCCGCAGGTGTCCGTCCTGAGCAAGTATCGGAGAAAAGGGAGAGAGAGAGCGTGCGTGTGCGGAGTTAGGCGCACTTGGAGGTCTCAGACTCGTGCGCAACGTGTGGTTGTAAGACAGCATTGACTTGCCCTCGGTCCACTCGCTCGCGCACGACAAGCAGTCCCACCGCCTAACAAGCAAGCAACGAACGACCGCCAAGAAGCCCAGGTGGTGAGAGGTGGACCTGCGGACAAGTCGCCACTGTGAGATCGTCGCCTCGTTGCTTCTTCTGAGAGTGGTCGAACGCATCGTCGACGACAACGAGTACAACCGCACAGAGGGCAAGAACGAGTCGCGCGCGTGCATCTCGTGCAGCACCGACGCGCTTGCTTACCTATCGTATCCGAGTGGAGCCCGCGCGAGTAATCGGAAGCCACTGTTGGTGCGAGACCCCGGCAGACACCCAATTACTCACTCTGAGTTGCTCTTGTTTTGTTGAAAGGACAACGTGTCCACGACCACACCACTCTACACACGGCGAGGCAACTCGAGCAAGGTACTCCAGACGATTCTTAGCGTACGTCACGTTGTTGGCGGATTGGGGGAAGAAGAAGAAAACAAAAGTAGTAGTAGCTCCTCGTTCGTGCGTAGCTCTTCGTTGGTTTGTACGGGTCCCAAGACTCCTCTCCTTTCGGTTCGTCTCCGCAATCGAAAGCGTGCGTTCTCCGTCTCGTTCCGCACAGTTGACAAAATCAAAAATGGTGCTCCCCGGCAGGTACTCAACGAACCCAAACGCCAGCAACGACGAAGATGACGACGGCGGTGCGGCGCGATCTTTCTCGGCTCTCTCGGCTTCCTCGACGCCGCCTCCGTACGACCCAGCGGCGTCTAACCAGAGTGCGCACGCCTATGGACCATCTGCTGTGAGCAGCGGCGGCACCTCGGTCGCGGAATTACGAAGATACTGGGACCAGCATTCGCGGCAGCAAGAGGAACGCCGCAGCAGTAGTGCGCAACTACAGCAACGTCTGTATCCGTTGCATTCGCCTCTGCATCAATATGAACATCAATATCACCACCAAGTTCAAGAGCAGCAGCAATATACCACGGCCGCCGCTACACCGGACCAAGAATGGAATTTTCGATATCCACAAGCAGCGTCAAATCCTGGAAATCGTCAGCACCACCATCCTCGCGAGTATGTGGACGCCACCCAGTCGTCCTTTTCCAAATACGATGGCGCTGCATCCTCGCCGCGCGTTTTGGACGTGCGCCGACGAGGCTTTACGGGCAAACGCAAAGCGAGCGATGACATTGACGTCGATGCCGACGAATATGTTGACAACGACGAATTGACGGGGCTGGGAACTAGCGTGCACGACTACAGCAATCCGCATTACCGCGCCACATCTCCGCTGTTGTCCTCCTCGTCGTCCCAGTATGTTAATACCAATGTCCAGATCACATCTTCGAATCTGCGGCGCGCGCGCAGCATGGACAAAAATATGAAATTACCAGCCGTCACCAGCATGCACACAACGGATGACGACATTCAAACGAGACGCCTCCCACTTCACAATTTCGTCCACGGATCTGATACGTCGCTCCGCCATCATTCAGCGGAGTGGCTTCATCGGGAAGGGCTCGAACCAGGAAAAGACGACACAGAACGAGAAAATCAAGCAGAAGAAGGGACAACAACGCGCTCCAAATATCAGATTCCGCCGCGAGCGAGGCACTACCAGATCGCTGGGCAGCTCCGCTCGGCGTCGAGTCCAACGCTGTTGATGCGGGACACGCGGGAGCACAGCGGCGTGAGGTATAAACAAGCAGTGGCACCGAGCCAGCGAGAAGAAACGAAGAATTACACCCCGCCACGTCTCCCATTGTCCCCGCTTCGCTTAGCATCGCCGACGGCACCTGCTACGGACACGCAGGCTCTACCCGGCCGGATGATTACAAACGCGTCAAAAAATGTCACGTTCGCCATGCTGCAGCCGCATTTCAACCGCCCGCTCCAGGAAGCTGCACTGCATTTTGGTGTGTGCACGACATTGTTGAAAAAAATTTGTCGGAAAAACGGCATCAAGAACTGGCCTTTCCGTCGCATCTGCGGTCTCCACAAAAGCATCGCGTCGATGGAAAAGCAAGTGCACTACTTTGACGGCGAGCAGAAACGATCGTATGCTGATCAATTGCACAAGCTCCAGCTCCAGCTCGAGGCGTACACGCGCACGGGGAATGCACCAACACCTGAACTCATGGCGGGGGGAGAACTTAGCGGAAGAAATACGCCAGCGGATCAAGAAGAACTTGAAGAGATGCTCGAGGACGATGCGGAAACGAAAACCGAGGAAGTTGACTTGACCGAGTACGCGAGTCATCCCGTCGACGACCGTTTTAGTAGTAGTACTGCGATGGCGCCAGTCTCCATCTCCTCTGCTTCGCCCTCATCCTCGTCGACCCTTTCTGCCGTCTCGACTCGAGTTTCTGTCTCGTCTTATGGGTACGCGCTCTCGAATAGCCAAAGTCAATTCCACTTTCAGCACGAGCATTATCCGAGCCAACTCTTGCACACAAATCGCGTCATGGCATCAGCAGTGGAATTAGACGACGGAGATGGAGATTCCGCGTTTCTTGCTTACGATCCGAGAAGACACGCAGCGTGGCCGTCGGCACAGCAGCAGCACCACCAGCAAACTCGACAGCTCCGCGTGCCTCGAGTCGGTCGTCCGCTTCCATCGACCTCTGCGTCCATACGCAGCGCGTACCCGACACTGCGGCCGCTGCACCACGCGCTGCCGTCGCTCTCGTCCATCCTGCATCGCCAAAAACAATCCGAGAGCCATTCTCCGCCTGCAAATCCACGCCTATAGCATGCAACAATCGCGCATCTTGTCAAGAAAACAAGACTAAAAATAGAGAAGAACCTAAATCAAGGGAGCAAGAAGCGCACAAGTTTTGGGCATTTATAAAGCCGAGATCGTAGGCATGTATTAATTGTCATTAAACAAAATAGAGCGCGCCAAAGCAGTGATCTCGACGCGAATCAGAGCACATTTCTGCATCTAGGCAACTAATAGAGTCAACAAGTTCCAACTAAAGAGATTATTTGTGGAAGATGCTCGTTTTAGCCTTCATGATACGCTTATCCATCGAGAGCGTCTACATTGCACATGCCAAAGACATACCCCACTCTAATACACGTTTGCATGCCATATACAAAGCATGAGGGCGACAAGAGAACGCCAGCATGAGCTCGTCATGTGTGCATGCTGCATGGCCAAACGCGCCGCTCAAGACATCCAAATAGAAACGCGACGTGACCTCAGCATTCGCTTTGCTACAACGGCAAAGAGCAGGAAGCACAGTAAGTAACGCGCGAGTGCTACGTTGGTTTGTTTCTATCTCTCTCTTTGCCAGTGTTCTACACAAGGCGAGATGTGGACTCTCTATGGAGCAGCGGCGCAACTCCTGCAGCAATCAAACAGGATGGCTTTTCCTACGACAAGACAGACGCGCGCGCATCCCTGATATCAGCAAACGTTATGTGGCCATGGACACATCTCGTTCACTTCATTCTTTTCATTCGGTTTTGTGACCCGAGCGTCCGATTGCTCGACTCTAGAAAATCCATCGCTGCATTGCATTTTGCGTGGTGGGAGGTTTTGTCCAAATAAGAGGCGAACTTCAACGAAACCCTGGAGCTGCAGCAAGGCATTCAGACTTGTTGACTTGACACCGGAGCTGCTGCGCTGTTGCTGTTGTAGCTCTTGGGCTCAGGCAAGGTGTCCAATGGGATCCAATGAAACGAAAGTACCTCGAGCCAGTCTAGCTAGGTCTTGAGGCTGTTGATGCCATCGAGGCTTGTAGGATGAGAAGCGGTCGATCGGAAGGGCAAACGAACGACCGCCTTGAACCTGAGCTGATGTAGGAGAGAGAGAAGATGCAAGAAGGCACAGACTCGTTACTCCCAGGCTCCTCAGAGATAAGGCAGCATAGGGTCCATCTTCTTCCGTCAACGAATCCAGACCAATTACTGCTTAATTTCAAAACAAGGTGAGTTAATTACGCGGCGTTATCTCATGGCGTTTCGCAACGTTGAGGAGTCAAAATACGGTATCCCAAAAGGAGGTGTCACACAGCGCTGCAGGGAGGCAGGCGAGCCCAGGTCGTTGGCATCCTGTTCGTCGAAGGTAAACGCCTCCACTCGCTACGTCACTGCTCTATTCTCTGACGGATCGTCCGAGCTCTCATGATGCCGAGACAAACTGAAGCTGTTCTTAGCTGATCCACCAGCGTCCATCGAAGTTTGTGACATGCCTGGGGAATCTCAGCTAGGAGGTCGACTGTTTCGCTTCATTCTCATGTTGTGGGAAGAGAGAGAGAGAGAAATTAGAGTTATGAGTCGTTCTGCATCAACGTACTAGGTGTAATAATCTACCGGACGAGACAGATCTGCATCAATGTCTCAGAGAGAAGGGAACTGTAGTCTGCCCAGATTAGAGTTAGGCAGGCCTAGGAATCGGACCGGCGGGGTGATTGCAAACAGCACATGGCATGAAAACCGTCTCACGCCAGACGCTTCAAACCAAATATGCTTTTGTTTGGCGGTATCCCTGCATGATACCGACATGACGGCTTCCCATTACAAAACGCAGCTCCGATCTACTAGTACAGGATTACCTGCTTTCCGCGGTTAGCACCCGCAGCCATCAGCAGCCACTTACATACGTACGACGAAACCGCCACAGCTGCACAGGCCATCTGCGACCCAATCGCACAAATTTTAGCTCCTGTCACTCGCGTACAGTAGCATATTCTAGCATATTCGTCAAAGAGTAAAATGTGGATGACATCGCCAACTAGAGACAGCCGCCACCTGTTGATTGGGTTTCACTTGGCGACACGCGTTCCCAGTTGGGACGGAAGGGCAAGGAGTGTGCCGAGGATTTGCAGAAGATTCCTACCGCGACTGTCGTGGACTCGGATCTCATGTCAGAATGCCGTCTTTCGGGGGAACGCAGACACGTTCTGTTCGACGCCCCCCCCCGGCCCCCCAAAAACGCAGATCATGAAGCGTCATGCGGTGGGCAGGTATCAGGCAAATCATGGCGACTGGTTCCTCTCGTAGCATCGGATAGGAAAAGGCGTCCGCCAAATTAATCAAGATGTTATTTGGGGGCTGGAAGGACCAGCATTTTGCGAAGCACGGTACCACCTGTTCAGTCGGTCACCGTCTCATGAAGCTCTACTGCTTCAATCGCCGGCTAAAACACCATTTCTCAATCGGGTTGCACCGCTTTTGCACCGCATAATGCCATTTACCCACATCACTGGTAAGCTGCCAGACATCACTCAAATCCGCATTGGAGCATGGGACATAACGGGAGACTACGGTCCAACTACTCTCTATCCCCCCCCTCTCTCTCTCTCTCTCTCTCTCTCTCTTGATTCGAAGTAAAATCCGCCAAAGCAGGGAACTTGAAAACAAATCTCAGGGTCATGCATTGTGCACTGCAGATATGCAACGAATTGAAGCGTCTGCAATGCAAACCCTCCCTTTCTTAGGTCGTTGCTCAAAATGAACCTATCGACACCGAAAGTGCCGGCATTGCCAGCGAACGCACAGTATTATTCGTGCATCGTATTGCGCTTCCAGTGCTGCTTGGCAATGTAAACTAGAGATAAGCTGCGCACAGTAAAACGAGACAGCAGCCAGATCTCACTGCCCCCACAGAAAATGCAGCTACACTATAGCTGCAACTTGCTTGCCAGCGAGGTCCAGTGCACACGCAAGCACCCTGAGGCGGGTGACTCACCTGTCTTCATATGGCGCAGAATTCTCCCTAGTACCGTACGAACCGATCGATGCGTGCAACCAATTGAAGCTGGCACCAGGCAGCAAGGACACTAGTATTGAAGGAAGGTACGGATCGCGCGACCTGCGGGAGGATTGTACAGTGCAGGCAAAATCTTGCCATGCATGATGGCCATTCCATTGCGGTCATATAAATGGACTCCAATCCTGCAATTCAAGAGACAAAGACCAGACGTTCAATCTTTGTTCGCAATTTGCTGGGTCGTGTGGTTGGTCTTCATTCCTCCAAAATCTGACCTGGCAGCAACTGTAGCTCCTCCGAAAAAGTTCAGAAAGACCTCCCTGTTTCTACGCTGTACCTTGTCGTGTCAACATCGTGGGATGTGTTTCGCGGCCCGGCTCTGGCTCCATAACCACCAACGTCAGCGACTAAAAAAGGGACCATGAGGTTTGTTTGCAAAACGGATGTTGAGAGTGGTGCCAACAGCGAGATAGGAACTTTTGCGTGGTGTTTCCCATTTCAGCCTTGCTGGTTCATTTCAGATCGTTCTTATGGGAAAACATCTATAGAAGAGCCCCTAATTGGCGAAAGTAGCAGAACTCGCAAAGTGCAACGCGATTTCGTCATTACGGTAGCTCGCATTGCATTAGAAAAGGGGCATGCTCGTGCTCTTGAGATGGTCGTCTCATTTATTCTTTGATTTTGAAATTCAAAAGATCGGGCACATCCGCGCTCTTGCCTCTCGTTCTCTAGCTCTCTCATTGTGCATGATGTCGTTTGCAATTCGATCATTTAGAGCATCGTGGCAAGGGCTGTGAGCTATCATTCATCTGTGTCAAACGCTTTGTTCGTTGATCAACACCTTGCAATCCGTGGACAGGCGGCAGACAACCAGTGAGTTTCAGTGCATGTGTGCGCTATTATAGAGCTTACGTCCAAAAAACTGCATGGAGAGAGCGAGAAACGCCTGGACACTGGTGGCAGTTCAACAAGTTGCCACCAGTGGAGACGTATGTGCGTCGATATTTCGGTTCGAAAGCAGCGCCGGTGCCTATGGCCATTCTCTAGCATGGTATGCAACCAAATGACGCTTCAAGTTCGGGCTCGTTTCTTGCCATCGGGCAGTGGCAATTAAGGCAAAAAAGAAACAGCGCACAGAATGCCTTTCCGCTCAGAAATCAGCACGTGACGAGGGCGTGAGTGTGTCGCACTAGCACACAAAACGGCGGCCTGCCTCACAAATGAGCATCTTCTGACTGTAAAATCTAGCTTCAACCTGGCTCCAGCGACATATGCATGGGGATTTTTTCCTGCTGTGGCCATGCATTCTTCTTGCATTACAATACCGAGCTTCAGTTCATGACGTCACCTAGCGGCTCGACGACGGAGCATCACTCCGTGGTGGGGGGCGGCGCCGTTTCTTTTGCATCCAGCTAGCGCTCTTGTTGATTTCGTAATTGAGGTTGGATGTAGTCATCTTCTTTGCTGGTTTTCAGCTGCTTGTCAGTCGACCCTCTAGGATGATCCCAGCCACCGTCTTGCCTCGCACTGTGGAATTCTAGGAATATATCAATTGTTTAGAATCTCCGAATTATCAGATGGACTTTATGTATCAAGAAACGAAGGGGTGCGTTCCAACACGTTGATCTTGTCGGACATTTCGACCCCTTCGAATATGTATACTATATTCAGAGCGACTTGTGCAGGGGATAAAGTCATGCATGTCTTCTCAGCATCGAGAAATCACTGGTATCCCCTGGACAAAGGAATGGCCAGAGGCACACGCGCATAAACCGCAGCAATGAATATGCACCGCAGAACTGTTGACGGTGACAAAAGGTAGGGCTACCACCCATTTCCCTCACCCAGTCAGCAACCTCTAACTCATAATCAGTTTTGTGGAAATATCGGGGTGGTCTTGACTCTCGTGGAGTAGCAGGACAGTGTCGACAGACACCAAACGCTTCGAGGATTGCAAGGTGAGCAGCGCCGTTGATGTCAATGGCATTGAAAGAGAGCAGCTCCTTCAATCTCTTTTTGTGCACAATGCATGTTGTACAGCCGAATGGGCATCCGAGAAACCTCACCATTTCTGGTTTCTTCCTCTCTGCCAGCCGGAGCGCTGGTCTCTGATACTTGTTGATACCACCAGTTACATCGTTCTCAGCAGCAGGACGATTTCGCGTCGAGGCTATGTCGTCCTCGATGATAATTATCCAGTTCTCTCAGCCGAAAACATGGCAGCATAATTGTGTGTAATTTATACGTCCGCACCCAAATGTCAAGCTTATTTATCGCGTAATAACTACTCGTAAATGTTGTATATCCGCGTTAGGCATCATGTCCGCGAAACGGACTCCCCGTTTGCCGCCAGCTGGCGACGCCAAGTTGCTTGATGGCTCGCCCATCAGGGTATCCGCTCGCTCGCACATCCTCCCGTCGACTCTCTCTCTCTCTTTCTCTCTCTCTCTCTCTCTCTCTCTCTCTCGCACACAGCGTCCAAGTGTTCAACCATTTGTTTGCTTGCTTGATCCAGTGAGCCCGTCTCCCCCTCCCTGACTGACACAGTCGCCAAGAAAACGACGGACGCCGCTCGCCTCAAGCACACAAAAAGGACCCAATTGAGTGCGTCCGTCGCTGATTTTTGTCGAGAAGAGAGGCGATGGGCAGGTCTTTTCCGTCTGGGTTGGTGGTTCCTCACGCGTTTGCTCAGCCTCCACCTCTTTCTCTCACTCTTCCTTTCGTTGCCTCCCTGCACATCGCACGTGGATCCTCCTCCGGCGTGCCCGCAGTCGCCATCTTCCCGTCTGCTGCGCAAGTCCACTGCAGCTACTTGCTCTTCGTTGCTGGGCTGGAATCTGACCCGCAACGAGACAACAGCCAATCGCAACAACCGTCCAAGAAGGATCCATTCGTGCGATTTGGACCCTCCTTCCCAGAGTGTACCACCACGTGGTTCTTCCGTATTTCTTTCTTGGTGCCTGCCTGCCTGCCTGCCTTCCGTCGCCGTCGTCGTCATAGCCGCCGATCTCTCGACCAGCTCAACAACCAAGAGCGCGTGTTGGGATTGGCAGATCTGCTTCCTGCTCTTTGCTCCCGCCGCAGTAATCCTGAATCTTCTCGGTGGCGCCATCTCCCGGCGCTCCTTCCCCCACCCATCGCACAACAAAATCCGCAGCCTCACGCGCACATCAGACTGAAAAATGGCATTGCAGGACCTCCTGAATCATTCGACGCACACGTTCTTGGCCATGGCGCCGACAGCTGCTGATGCTTCGAGCACTGCGAGTCGCAAGCGCGACTTGCATCACGTCGGACTCGACGGCCGCTTCTCCATGGAAGAGCTGCTCCACCACAGCGACGAGACCGACACACAACAGTCCCCACTGAAACGCGCCAAGGTGGACGAGGAAGCGATGTCGACGCCGCCGGGTTCTCCCGTGTCCGTGGACGCATCCGCGTCTCCGAAATCAGGTACACCGAAGGCGTCGCGCCCCAACATGTCGGCATCGCACAGTATCACGCTCGAGATGCTGCGTCCGCACTTTGAAGAACCGCTCGCTCAGGTCGCCAAGCAGTTCGGCATCTGCGTCACGCTACTCAAGAAGATCTGCCGTAAGCACGGCATCTCGCGGTGGCCGCACCGCCAGATCACAGGGCTGCGCAAGAGCATCGCGTCCATGGAGCACGCCATCGGGTACTTTGAAGGTGCACGTCGGGATTCGTACGCGCACCAGCTGCACAAGCAAAAGACGAAGCTCGCGCTGCTCCTGGAAGACCCGACCAAGTGCAACCCGCCATCGTCGTCGTCGATGAGCAACGAGGACGAAGACCAGTCTTCTTCGACGTCGTCGACTCCACAGGGCAGTCCAGCACCGCAGTACCAGAGCCCAATGGCCAAGGCATTCATGCCTTCAGCATCATTCGTCTCGTGCGAGTTCATCGCGTCGCCCCGTTTGCCGTCAGTCCAGCAGCAACAGCAACAGCACTTTGTCGGAGCTGCGACTCCGATCTATTTGCCGCCATTGCGCCTTGAGAACCGTCGCATGCTGCCTCCCATCGCGTCGCTCGTGAGCCACAACAGCAGCGCGCACTGGTAAACGCACACAAAAAAAAGCAAAAAAGAGTTAGATAGTTAGAGAGAAAGCCGCTTCACGGCGTTGTAGTGAGTGTTCGATGTGACGGCCACGTATTTAAAATCCCCCCTCATGTACAGGAAAAATAAAGCAGGAGCATATTTCTTCGTCATTTCTAGGTTACTTGTGCGTGCGTGAGCGTCTTTCGGTGCATCTTCGCACTCGTTGACAGCCCTTTCCACACGATATCTATCTACTATAATTTGCTTCTTGCATTTCCTATTTTTCTCACATGACGGCACAGAACCCGCTCTTGCTGCTGTCGCATGGACGGATCGTGACCGTGGTGGATATGAACGCAACGCTGGATGGATTGATTACATACGAACACGGGTACTAGACAAGTCATCCATCGACGACAACGACTCAAAGTTGCGAATGTCGCCGCTGCTATCCTTCAGATCGATCGTCGGTGTCACAGGGATCTGCGTGTCGCCGTACACCTCGGCGTCTTCCATAATCACCGTCGTGGCGTCGTGGTGCACAGCGACGCCACCTGTCGTGTACTGATACTTGTTGGCAGACGAACTGTGGCTGCTGGTGTTGCTGTCATCGCCTCCACCGAAATTGAATGACGCGAACGCCATGTCATCGCCTGCCCTTGAGCCGCTCGGCTGGAGGCCGATCTGTTGGAAATCTCCGCCGTCCATGTCAAAAGACACGAACGAGGTCATCGTATTGTTGCTGAGAACCGTCGCCCCCACCTCCTCGTCGCGGTAATGGCGCTTGATGCCGCCTAGCAACCGATCGAAACTCGACTTGAAGCCCATGCCGCTGTTCATAAAGTGGAACAACTCGTTTCTCGCCAATGTGTACTGCTTGTCGAGGCTAACGTCCAAGTCGTTGAGCACGACAGGGAAAATTGGCCGGCCCTTGTCTTCTGCATACGCGAGTTGATCGCGCACCAACTCGTTGGTGAACGTTTGGCTCGAAAGGATGAACACGAAGCAAGTGCATTTCACGATCGCCTCCTGGGCAGCATGGATGCGACTTTCAAAGCTCTGTCCATCGATGTTTCGATCACCATAGCATGAAATCCCCGAGTCTGATAGTTCTTGATACAGTTGCTTCACAAATCGAGGGTGCTTGTCGCCGTGAGAAATGAAAACAAACTGCGAGCTCGACACTTCCCAGGGTTGGAACATCTGCGTGAAGCCACCACCGACAGGTGCGATCGATGTCCCTGTGGTCGTTTTCAACCTATTTTTCAGGATCATCGCGGTGCGGCGCTTTTCAATTTCATCACGGACTCCATCAAGCAAAAGACGGAATTGCGACTGGTATTTCTTCTCTTCGTACTCGTACTCGATCTGGCGGCTGTTCTCTGCATTGCGCTTCGTCAGAGTAATCGCGGGCTCAAATGGCACAAGCTGACGCGTGTACAAGTACACCTGCAAATCTTCTCCAATGCGAACATTCTCCGTGGAAACCGCCATAATCGGAGTCCCAACTTGCTTGGCGAGTGCCAGTTCTTTCAAACACCACTCTGACTGCGCGTAATCTTCCGTCAAAATGCACACCACAAGCGCAGCATTGGTGATGCCCCTTGCGATTTCTTCTCGCCACACGGACCCTCCACCGATACCACTTGGATCCATGAGGTCCAGCCAGGTCGTCACGTTGGCATCTTCCAGGCTCTTGCGTAATTTCTTGGCAAACTCTGTGTGCGAGTGCGTGTAACTAATCATCACATCTCGGTGGCCAGCGGCGCGCTTAATCTCGTACAAAAGCTTGGTCGAGGTCGTGCAATCCAACGGACGGAGACCATCAATGTTCATTTTCATGATGTTGCCACCGCACGCGAGGATCGCGAGCGCTGACTCTTCATTTTCTTCACGAATTGCGATATGCAGTGCTGTGTCGCCTGTTGTAGGCAATGCGTAATTGATATCGGCACCAACGCTCACAAGCGCCGTGAAGAGATCGCGGTTCGCATTCTTCGCGTACGCTGCACACATCAACGGAGTCATGTGGTCGAGATCGACCAAATCAGGCTTCGCATCCTTCGCGAGCAGGGAATTCACGATATCGAGACGATTAAGTCGTGCCGCCCAGTGCAATGGAGAGCGGCCCTGTGCATCCTGGAAGTTTGGATCGGCACCCGCTTCCAGCAGCAAATCCACAGCCTCGATGGCGCCATTCACAGCAGCCCAGTGCAGCGGAGTTCGTCGGTTCATACCCACGTACCCGTGCTCTCCGAGGCAATCAATGTCGGTCTTCCGTCGAATAAACTTGCGAACAGCGTATATGTTGTTCATCGCCGCGGCCGAATGGAAGGGCGTCAGCGCCACATCGCACCCCCATTCCTCCAACTCTTGTGCCACTGCGTAGTTCCCACGAAGATACGCAAGCTGCAAGACCGTGAGCGTGTTCATGTACCCTGGGTCAGGAACCACCAAGTGATTCGCGCCATTCTCAAGCAACTCGCGGACGATTTCAGGATGCTCAGCAAGAAAGATCGGTGGGATCCGCTCAGAACGGTACGACGACTGCGCCATCGTACCGACTTCAGCGCCGTGTGCGATCAGCCACTGCACAGCTTCCAATTGCCCCGTCGACACAGCGCAATGCAACGGCGTCACCAACGTCGTCTTGAAGATCGACACGGCGTTCTCTTCTTCCGATTCCACTGGTTTCGACACGACGTAGCGTGCAAAGTACCAAAAGAGATCGCCCGTGCTGAATCGCACGCGACTGAACTTGTCGAGTGTGCTGACTTCAAATCCATACGAAAGCAACAACTCGAGTGCCGGAATATTGCCGCTGTACGCAGCCACGTGCACGGGGTTCTTCTTGGACAACCCGAACAAACCAAAGTAGATCTTTGCATTGCTGTAAAACGCCATGGGGAAGCCCGCCTGGTCCAGATCGCGTGCTTTCGCGTACTCAAGCACATCGCGCATACCACGAAGATCGCCCAAACGCGTCGCATTGTACAATTTCTTGCGGATGATCGAGATCACTTTTTCGTTCTTGGTCATCAACTGGTCGATTCCGGGGTCCATGACGTGGTGGCGCACATCGCCCGTCTGGTCACTTTCCTTGAACGCACCGAGCAGCATCTTCACGTGTTCTCGGAACCGCGCAAAGTAGCACAACTCGACAAACACACCGATGAAACACAGAATCGCAACGACCGCAAACACTTGCACGTACCCATTGCTGCAACTGAACGCGCCGCCGTTGAAAAACATGTACCAAAAGAACACCAGGGTCACGAGCGCGAACGCAAACACAAGCACGGCGACAATCTCGCACGCTTGGAACACGAGCGTGCGCTTGATTTTCTTGCGGTTGCCCGACGCGTCGATCAGTGTCTCGCGCTTGAATGGCTCAAACGCGCGCAGCCCCGATGCCGGCAGTGCGAGCGCGATCACCGCCGGGAACGAGTGGTAGATGAGCGCCGAAAAGCCCACCATGTTCTCACACGCACTCGCTTGGAACGTGTACACGACGCTCGGGTGCGGAAGCTTGAAGCCATACGAATTCGGGTCGCCCACCGGATCCAGCTGCAAGCCGTGTGGACTGTACAAGTAGTAAAAGCCGACGCCAGTCGCTGTGAGCGCAGCCAGCGGAATCGCGACGCGCACCACGCGCTGCGCAAAGAACGAGTTCTTGCGGAACTTGTAGTTGAGGAAAAAACGAGGCACATTCGGCTCGCGACCACGCAAATTACCGCGCGCCTGGGCATAAAACGATCGCTTTTTGTCAGGATTAGCGCTCCCACCGATCGACTGGGACGGAACAAGATCCGAATTCAGAAGCTGGAACGAATTCGTGTCGCCATTCTCATTCTCGTCGTTCACACTGGCGCTCGGGCGATGTCCGCCACCAAACTGCTTCTTGCGCGCAGCGGTATCGCGGTTGTGGTGCGTCAGAGACGACTGCGTGAGCGGGATGGAGATGCGGACATGGTCGTTCTCGTCGTCGCGGAGCCCGCCGTGCGTGTCGCGGAGCCCGCCGTGCGTGCCGCGGCGCGCCATCTCCGGCATCGGCACCGCTGCTGCCGCGGCGATCGTGGCCGATACGCGCAGCGACACCCGCTCTCCCTTGTCGTCTTTGCCCAGATTCGGCGAGTCCATGCCGACGTACATGTGGGGCAGGCACTACGACACACTACCTAATACACACAAATACACTTGATGCGCACTCTTGATACGCACAAATGCACGTGCGCGTCTTCTGGTCGCTTCGCTTGTCAGCGGGCGGAAATGGCGAAATGAGCGCGGTTGAGGCGGCTTCTTTCCTTTTTCTTTTCTTCTCTTGCAACCCACTGCGTCTATTTGCTTGTGTGGTAAAATGTGGAATGCGCCACTTTTCTACTGAAAAAATACCGCCCACAGTCCACACTCTGCACCACACTGTGGTAAGTTACCGTAACTTACCATTTTGATGCAATTTACTGCTGCAGCACTGGAGATTGGAACTGGACAGTAGCTAATGACGACCGAATCAACGAGTGCATAGGGTGGTAAAATACTTCCATCCAGAGAATAAATGCGCAGCGAATCATTTGGGAGGGTGGGTTGTGAGCTGACACTGGACACGAAGAGCGAAAATCTGCAGCAGCCACGTGATTACGTCCACACAATCGCTCATATTTTTATCTATCGGCTTCTCAACGAACCACATACATGCGTGCCAATACGGCATAACCGTCGTGCCTCCAGCTGCTGTTTTCTTTTCTTTCAGGCTTCGATTTCGTTTCAAAACCCTTTCGAACGGCATACTTTTGGTTTTTTATTTTTATATTACCATCACCAAATGGCTTGTTTCTGAGCCGAATGCTGAGCTGAGACTGACAGTTTTTGTTCTGTGACACGTCGAGATCAGATGGTTCGTGTGCACTGCAAGTAACACAACGGAGGCGTTAGCAACTCGGTAATCAAAGCAACAGTTGCTAATTATGGGGTCACGATTAGAAACTCCCAACAGTTTCTTTTTCTGTGGCATGGTGCCAATGCTGCTGCTGGGCGTGAGCAGCTACTTTGCTTGTTCGTACCTCTGCATTGGTATGGAGCTCTGCTGGCTCGATCCTGCCTCGTATAGCTCTTGCATTTGATTTTACACCAAAAAGAAAGCAGTTTCCCCCAGAATTTTTGGGGTTCAATTGGCTTCCAAGTGCGTCTGTCGCCAGCAGCGCAAAATCCCATAATCCGACTTTCTTCCTTTCTTTCAGATCCACAAGCACGCATGCATGCGTGTGCCTGCCGTGTTGGGTTTCATCTGGATATCCGATGATGTGCAGGCACCATGGAGAGCGAATCGACGTAGCTGATGATCTCATCGACTTCGTCCGGGAGTCCGCAGAGCGTGCTCGACGCCAGTTCGCGGCGCGTGGGCCACACGGGACCGCAACCTTTGTCGGCGCCTGAGTAGTACTCGAGACACAGGAATCCTTTCTCGGGGAACCCGCCGTCCCTGAGCCACGACATGTTAAGCTCCCAGCCGGGGATCAGCTCGTCGCGACTCCAACCGAAGGTCTCGCGCTGCCAGTTCTCGCCCGGTTCATCAATCGCGAGTCGCACGAGCGCCTTGGCAACCTCGCACTCCTCGTACAGCGACAGGTTCAGTTCGTAGTAGTTGTCTGGAATCAGCGGCGTCCAGATGTTCAGCCATCCGAAGCGGTAGAAGCACTGCGCGGTCTCAGGCTCGTGCAGCACCGACATAATGCCGTTGAAGTTGTACAGATCCGCGACGCGGTCAAAGAGAAGACACACGAGGTCGACCCGCGCGCTCTCGAACGCCACGGGCCAGACACTGAGCAGTCTGACGGCCTGCTGCGCTGTGAGCCAGCGCATCGCGAGCAGCCACTGGAGGTTGAAGATCAAACGACGCGCTGTGCACGTGGCCTTGTCGCCTCTCTTGATGACCATCGCAGCGCTGTTGGCATTGTCGTCGCTCTTTTTCGTAGTGGTTGATTCACCCCGCACCGCGTTGTCATCGCCATCGTTCGCTAATGTAGCACTAGCCTCACTTTGCTCAGAATCATGGACTGGAGACGTGCGCGTCGGCGACGGCGATGAAGTGGACGCTGACGGCGGCGCGCTCAATTCCACGACGCTGTTCAACGCGTCACCAAAATTCACATAGTTCTTCATGGTCTTCATGCTCTCGAGCTCCGAGAACAGTGCGCATGTAGAGTGCCGCAATGGCGGGAATGGCGACGCCGGCTGCTGCTTTGCGTCTCGTCCATTATTTGCTCCAGGCTTCCCGCGCACGTCTTTTACTGCCGCATGACCAAGGCTTTGCTGTGGTGTCGGTGTCGTGCTCATGGACCGTTCACGAGAAGCTTTCTTGTCGCTGTCAGCTGAGGATGGAGCCGATCCCGACGGCGACGTGTGCACGTCCATAGTTTTCCCCATGCGCTCGAGCTGGCAGATCGCGAGAATCTGCTCGAACCGTTTGTTAGAGACCGGATGCGACGGCATGCGGCCGATCTGCACGTAATCGAACTCGATGATGCCGAATTTCGGTAAATTGTCGGGGAACTGCGGCTCGACTTTCATGGGCTTCCCGTTCATGGTCTCATTGCGGAAACCGTGGTGATTCCCGTGCTGACTCGTGTCCTTCAGACCCGCTTTCTTGCGCAGAAACGCCGTGCGGTTGCTGTTCTCGATGATCTTTTTCAACACAAGGCGGTCGAGATCGTTGCCCAGGTCGAGTTTGTAATGGTCAGTGCTCAACCCGAGCATGGGCTGCAGTGCCTGACCCAGGAGGTGCTGCAGCAGTACCCGCTGGTTCGCGTCCAAGTTGTGATCGACCAGCGCGTGCGCGTTCTTGGGGTCGACCATGTTCGGGAGCAGGATCGTCACAGCCTGCGTGACCTCGTACACGTCGGCGATGCTCTCGAGCAGCAACTGCGCCTCGTTGGCCTTGAAAAACAGTCCCGACTTGGCCATCGCGAGCATCTGACTCTTGTTCTTGCTGCTACTGATGTTCTCGATCAGCCGCTCGACGCCCGCCTGCGAGTGTGCATTGTCGTGGTCGACCGAGACGTGGAAGTCGACGAAACCAATCTGCAGCCGCCCCTCCGTCGGGATCGTAAACGGCTCGTTGGTCTCCAGGTCGACGCATTCGCGCGCGAAATGGCCTTCTTCCAGGTTGAAGCTGCTCATGAGCTCGACGAATTCGTCGAGTTCGATCGTGCTCGTCCCATCGAGATCGTACTGCGCGATGTACCGCAGGATGTCTTCATCCCGGAATGTGAGTCCGATCTTCCGCATGCCTCGCTTCAGCTCGCTGTCGTCGATGAACCCCGAGTCGTCTTGATCGAGTTCGTAAAATAGTGAAACGAGCGATGGGCGGTCGATTTTGTACTCTTTGATCTTGCGTTCGCTCGCCTGCGCGTTGGTAAGAATGCCCGCGGTTTTCAACAGTCTGCGATGCGCCTCGCTGCCTTTGGCTTCGCGGAGCTCCACTTTGATATTCCGCTTCTGCTTGGTGACGGCCGACGTATGCACGATTGAGAGGAACTTGCAGCCCTGCTCAGCGTCCGCGACGCGCAGCAGCTCCAGCGCGATCGCGCGATCGTACGGGATCTCCATGTTGAGATCGTATGTGCCCGTGGACTCGGCCGGGTCAAATGCGTCGGCATCAGTGAGGTCGAAGTTGCAGCCTTCCATGGAGACCTGCAGTTGCTGTTCCGTGCATGCCGCAACAGCGTGGAGCAAACCTCGACCGCCAGTTTGGCCGAAAGGATTGCCATCCATGTTCACGTACACAAGCTGTTGGTTGAGTTTAATCGCACTCACAGATCGCCTGGGCACCGGCGTTCCCAAACGCATTGTACGCGAGATTGAGTTCCCTTAGCCCACTGTTGAACGCGAGCACCTTGCCGAGTTCCACGGCGCCACCGAACCGCAAGTAGTTCCAGGACAAGTCGAGACTTGTCAGCGTATAGTTGATACACAGCATCGTGACCAGCGCTTCGCCACCCGTGATGATCGATGGCCACACGACGTTCACGTTCTCGGTGCTCCCGATGAGGTTGTTGGAGAGATCCAGCGTCTGCAGCGGCTTGTTCGTGTGCAGTGCCTTGGCGAAAGGCGCGAGTTCCGTGTCGTCGACATCGGCGTGACTCAGTTTCAGTGATTGCAGCGCGCACGTTGCTGAACCCAGGTACACGGCAAGCGAGCTCGACGCGTCGCCGTCGACCTTGTTCTCCGACAAGTCGATGTGGAATATGTCCTTCTTCGCGATCACGACGTCGATGATCGCGCGCAGCCCCTGATCGTGCAGGCGGTTGTTGCGCACGATCAGCCGGATGCACGGTGGGAGGTCCTTCTCGAGACACAGCGACGAGAACTTGTGCCGCGCCGTAAACTGGCGACTGAAGAGCCCCATGCGGTCGATCTGATGGAAATTCTGCTCACAGAGACTGGCAGTATTGCTGTTTGACGAACTCCCCAGACGCGCCAGTGACGGCAGCGACGATGGCGTTGCTTCACCTTCTTCTTTGTCATTCCCATTCCCATTGCATTGTGTCTGGGATGCTGTACGTGATAAAGACAGCGGCGTGGCCACGCCACGTGGTCCCAAGAGCGCGGTCTCGTGGTCCTTGCGACCCTGCTGCTCCGCGAGAAACTCGTCGAGAGGCATGGTCGTGAGGTATTTCTGCGCCTCGAGCTTGCGGAAGATCGCGTGGCACTTGGCTTTTGCCGTCACACCAAAGTACTTGGCTTTGGTCTCGGCTGTGAGTACAAGCGCCTTCTGCGAGCCTTTCTTCTCGAGCGGCGTGCCCATGCCGAGCAGCATGGATTCGGCGTTCGGCGCCGCGGCAGTTTGCTCAGTCGCAGAAACTTGTCGGCCGCGGACTCCCTCTCACTGCGCTTCGTGCGTGCGAGGAACGGCAAACTGCGCCGCAGCTCCTTGTCGATCTCCCAGGGCTTATTGATGCGCGAGATGTCCCACGGCTCAGCATCGTCGAACCGGTCGGTGGCTCCGCCGCCCGTGCTCGACCGCGACGAGTCGATCGCGGACTCTGCGTGCGTGTGTCGCTTCCACGGGATGTCCTCGCGCTGTTTATTCTTGCTCTTGGGCATCGGCGCATTGTTGCTACCATCAGTGGCACTGCTGGAGACGGCGACAGATGGCTTGGACGCGAGTTCCTTGCTGCTGTGGACCTTGGGGAGACTGCCGCGCAGGCTCGTGCCTCGGTCCATGGCCATGGCGGTGTCACTGCTGCCTGGCGGCTCCATGCGTCGAGCGCAGAGAGCGGCTGCGAGCAGCAACAATCCGCATTATGCGTCGCTGGTGTCTTGTTGTGTGCGCTATTTACAATGGCGCCATTCCCACTGCCAGCGGTATTTAAAGACGGCAGATGGAAACGAAGCATGAAAGGATGTTGCATCATTTCCCGCTTGACTGGACTCGAGTACCACCCGCTCGTGCAGCACTGCATGGGAAATCTTTATCCTGGCGAGGTTGTGCTGAGCGTGGCGACACTAAGCGAGCGAAAAAGCGCAGCGGACGCCGAGCCATTAAATCGAGAAGCTGCTAACTCGCGTCAATCTTACACGTGGCTCTTCAAACGCTCTTCAATTCGCTTCAGATACAGCACGCTAGGTTCTCGCTCAGGACGGTTTGGGCTCATTTGGTCTTTCAACTTGCCTGTGTAAATCTCACGTGCGATGTTCGGTGTTCGGTCTCACGTCAAAGGTTCCGTACTTTTGATCAACCGTGGATTCACTTCGGCCAATGCAGAGTGGAGGAGTGTCCCTCCCTACCTTCTGGCGCAGATGTGTGCCTGAATACAAAGCTGCAAGCGCTTTCATTTCCTCCCACAGGCTGCATGAACTTGCAGGGCAGCTGCAACAATATCACGACATTGCATTTGTGGACATCTTCTTCGCTGTATCTACCAAAGCATATGTTCTTTTGTCCGACCAATAACAGTTCCTGTGAAATATACATTTTAGCCAATCAAAAGAAGTGCATGAATGATCTGTTTGAAGCCCCGTCAATTGGGTAAAACAATAAATTACTCAGCATCTGATTCGCTATTTTATTGCGTTGGAGATGCTCTAATTGGCTGAAGCTGGCAAAGCCACTTTGAGGGTCGTTGCGAGGAGGACGCCGACGCGCGCTGTGCGTTGGTGACGATGGCGGAAGAAGGCGGCGCGTCTCTGTCTCGCGTGCGGAGGCGCGTGAACCGGTTTCATGGACTTTTGCGTCGCGTGCAGATGTTACGTCGTCGGGAATCGAGAGGACGACGCCGACGTCTTTATGAGCTGCTTCTGTGACGACAGTGACGATGATGCTGGCGATGCTGAGCTTTTCAACAGCGCCATCAGTTTCACGAGTTCTCTCTGCACAAGGCAGTCAAGGTCGCTGTCGCATTTCATGCCGAATGAGGCTTTTGATACTTGATTTGATGCTTTGGTAGCAGCGACTAGCGTCTTGTGCAAGTTGTGCACTGCAGACTGCAGTAGTGCAGACACCTGGAGCAAGTTCCGATACTCTTTGGCCGTCCATAGTCGCTGGAAGAGAAGCAGAATCTCCAGTGCCAATTGAAGGTTCCGACTCGTCGATGTCACGCTACTGCAAGTGCTGCTGGCCTGCTCTAAAGTTGGTATCAAGACTCGCAGCACCACTGCCTTCATGTGATGAAACGACTTGGCGAAACGCTGGAGCATGGCGTCCGCACTGCTTCATTGCCGGATCACGCGGACAATCTCAAGAATCGTGCAATCGCACGTAGATGATGCAGTAGTGGTGTTTGCAGCAGCGTGATCCTGTGGTTCATGCGTGTCAATGTGGTAATGTTTGTTCATGGCGTCGCAGAAATGGCGCAGCAAATCGTGTCGTTCCAGTAATTGGTGTGCGAGAGCGTCGAGACCGCCCGCATGCCCGAGTTCGTCAGGCACCGCGAACATGTACGTGAACAGCACCGCATACTCGTACATGATCGCATGATCTGTAGCGTATTTCTCAACAAGAAGCACAAACCATGGCTTGATCCCTTCTTCTTTCCTGAGCAAAAAGAGCCCCGAAACCGCGCTCGAAGTGTGCTGTTGAAGCTGAAGCCGACACGTTTGCAGCCACACACTCGTATCGCATGGCTTTCCCAGAAAGACTGCAAATGTGGATAGAAGACGCGACACAATAGCTTCACCGGGTGCAAATGATAGTGCATTTTTGTCTTCGACGAGCGACTGGAGTCGTGGTGACGCATAGATGGTGACCACCACGCGCATCGCTGCGACGACCATCATGCCGTTTTGGTTTTGTATCTGGACGAAGCGGTCGATGGTGTGGAGCATTTCGTGGATGAGTTTCTGCGCCGGTTTGGCTTGCAGCACGTGGTGCTCATTGTTGCGCAGCAGCGCTTCGTACGCGTGTAGCGACGTCAGGAGCATGCGCGAGGATGCCGGGTGCGCGGATCGAAGCTCGCACACGTCTGCCCAGAGCGCCAAACGTCCGACTTGGCATTGGAACCGGAGCGACGCATTGCAACCGAGTGCGAGCACGCGGCACCAATACCATTGGATCTCTTCCTGGTTCAAGTGCATTTGCATAAGCTCTTGCAGGAACTTCGCCGTGGTCTCTAGACTCAGCAACGCATCGACCAGCAGCTGGATCTGCGGATGATCGTCAAGGAGATCATGCGTTTGCACGAGACACGTGTGCACGCGCTGTGGATCTGTTGCATGCTCGCGCATGACGTCCAGTATCTGGGAAAACTGCTGCTTGACATTGCCCGCACCACTTGGCTTCATTTTGCGTGAAGGTATGTGAAATGCCGCCAAGTCGAGGAGCACTCGCTTGAGCGAAAATAGGACGAGTTTCAAGCATGCAGGCAGTTACGCATGGCCAGCAAAGTGCAGCTGTCTCGTTGAGCATCCGCATTCTGAATCCATTCCAAGTCAGTTGACGGCGTTCCTGCAAATGCAAAAATGGTAGCAGCAGAGGAGACATCGGTGCCTCCTCCACTGTACGATCGTGTCGCTGTGATCCCTGGAAAGTTGGAGTATGCTGCGACCTCACAGACCACGACAACGTCACCACCAACAGTGTCGAAGACTGACTCCCAAGGAAAGGAATTGTACGTGTGCATCGATGACGAACTCGTCTACGCGCGGTTTTTCGCCGACTTTGGGCCGTTGAATCTCGCGCAGACCGTGCGCTTTTGCAACGACATGCACCAGAAGCAGCGCGACTTTGCGGCAGCAAACGATTCGGATTCTCCATACGCCACGACGAGCATCGTGGTGTACAGCAGCGAACATCCGCACAAGCGCGCCAATGCAATGACACTGCTAGCATTGTACTTGGTGATTGTGCACAAGTGCACACCAGAGCAAGCGGTGGCGCGATCCCAGTCGGTACGCTCACCCTTCGGGTTCCGTGATGCCGCCTACGGGATCTGCACGTTCTTCATCACGATGCTCGACTGCGCACGCGCGGTGCACAAGGTTAAGAGTTGTTTATATTGGTCCATTGCGATTGATATGTTGAGATTAATTCGCGATTTTGCATCTTGCAGGCGATCCAGAGCGGGATATGGAGCCTCGAGACGTTTTCGCTCTCCGAGTACGAGTATTACGACCAACTGCAGCATGGCGATCTCAATTGGATCATTCCGGGCAAGCTCATCGCGTTCAGTGGACCTCAACGAGAGCGAACAGCGCTCGATGTACCCGGTAAACCGACAGCGACGACGCTGCTGGCGCAGGATTACGCCAAGGTGTTTCAGGAGTTGGGCGTCACGTGTGTCGTGCGCTTCAATGAACCATCGACGTACGACCGCAAAGCATTTCTCTACGCGGGCATTCAGCATGTACGTCCCGGTACTTTGATCCGTAGATGCTGATTTACATATCTCTGACTCCATTTTTCATTTATTCGTTTGTGTGGATGCAGCTGGATCTGCAGTATCCTGATGACGGCAACCCACCAGATGAGATCCTCTACAAGTTCCTTCGAGTACGTTATACGCACACATATCCTTTGTTTCTAAGCAGACTCCATCGATATTAATTCCATTGCATATAAAATAGACGTGTGAGCGGGAAACGGGGGCTGTCGCGGTGCATTGCAAGGCGGGGCTGGGACGCACCGGCACGAATATCGCAGCGTATCTGATGAAAAACTACAAATTCGCGGCGCGCGAAGCGATCGCGTGGTGTCGGATCTGCCGCCCGGGGAGCATCGCGGGTCCGCAACAGCACTATTTGACCGTGAAGCAGCGAGAGTTGTTTCAACTCACGCCCTTCGATACGATCACCGTGGAGAAAGAGGCGAGTGAGAGTGCTGGTTTACGGCGCAAGACCAAGAAGAAACAGAACAATGTTGACGCTTTTGGTTCATCAGACCAACAACGAGGCTCGTCGGCGTACTCGACGGCTCAGCGCATTGTCCGCGATCGAGACAAGCAGCTTCTGCGGCATGTGAGCAAACGCAGTCGCCGATCCACATCGCTCGCTCCACTGGTGCAACAGTCAAAGCCCGAACATCGACAGGCTTCACGCACCTCTTCCTTCCCCACACAAACTGCATGTTCTGCTCTCAAAGGACGGTGATGCAGTCTACTTGATGAGCCAATCAGCAAATGTAAAATGGACATGAGTTGTGATGAAAGCCAAGCTTGTTCGGTCAAAAATAATCTTTATTAGAAATCCTTCCATATGGGAGATATACTCACGTTGTGCAATAACATACAGTGTGTCCAAGGTCGGTCCGCTCTCAAGTCGTCATCATCCCCACTGAGAACCGAGCATCAATGCAATTGACGCCCGACGCTCAGCTTATACTTAAATCTCGCTCCTTTTTTCGTTCTCGTTTCTTGTCATTCTCTTCTTTCAGTGCTTCCAAACAGGGGGAAATCCCACCTGCCTATCAGCACCAATAGCTTCACTCGACCTCTCTTGAACGGCGCCTTGCTGCTTCATTTATCCGGTGGTTCGTCTTCCCTTGGCTTCCCCACCTACACTCGTATTTTCGACCCTAGATAGGGAACATGGCTCAGGACGTACACGGTTGCCCCCTTCACCGTGCCGTATGTCGACGACGACACGTTCACGACCTGAGTCGTCGTGTAGTCCTTGACATTGACCACCGTGTGGTACGCTGCGGACGACACGTTCGAGATCGTCGACGTCGTGTAGTTCTTGGCCTTCACGACGCCGCTGACAGTCGTGCTCACGACAGCCGAGACCGTCGACGTGCCCTTGGACGCGACGATCGACGCAGTGTCCACGACGTCGTCCTTCTTCTTGAGCACGTACTGCTGGCCTACAAAGAGCTTGGTCACGGCCGTCGAGATGGTCGCGTCCACCTTGTTGTCAGCGTGTCCAGCACTGGCACAAGGTATTGCTGGTCAATGTCGTGCAAGCTCTTGCCGCTCACTGTCTTGAGCACCAAGTTTGCACTGGATCACCGAGACGAGCCAGTCGCGACACAACGCGGAAGCTCGTCGCGTAGCCGTACACGTTCTTGGTCGTGTCGTAGTAGTACGACACGCGCCGTGGAACCACGGTCGGTGAGTTCTGGCGCTGCCAAAGCGCTTGGTGGGGTGATAATTTGCAGGTGCCTTGGCCGTCTGCGCACCCTTTGGCGCCTCCTTCGGCGACCAGACTGCGCGCTGACAAACACCTTCACAACCGTTGGCGGTGTGTGCCCACTCGTGAAACGTAATGATCTTTCCGACATTCCGTCAAACGAACGACGCGAGCTTCAACTCGTTCACGATCAAGGGCTTCTTGCCCTTGCCCTGCGTGTAGACTTCCAGGACAGCGTCATCTTCTTCGTTGACGGCCTTCAGGTCAAAAGTCGAGCTTCTGTTCCACATTCGCATCGTGGTGGCCCTTGCTATTACTTGGTATGCTTCTCAATGCCGCCGATCACGAACTTGACATTGTGGTCTTTGGGCTTTGCTTCACTATCTGGTGTAGCGACACTTCTATGCGATGCACTGTTCATTCAGAAAAAAAAAACACACACACACAGACCCATCACAGTTAGCATCACTTCCAGAACTTCCAAAAACACAAGAGTATCTTTCGATCCAACAGAGGGAAGACGACGAAAAAAAACGCGCGCTGGAACTCGGATCCGCGACAGTGACGGTCCAATGCAAAAGCAACGGAACACAGACAACGATCTATCCCGCAACTCAAAAAGCCATCATCACCCGCCTCACATCCAACCAGCATCCGCGTGCGTCTGTCATGTGCCCAATCTGCAATGCAGGGCATGCAAAGTCGCGTACCAGTGATCGCAAGCGTGCCGGTCAACACCATCGCTTCCACTCCCACGAACGGCGCGCGTCTTCCAACGGCGCCTCTACGCAGGAGCTTGGTTTCTGGAGTCCCCCCTCTCGCTTGAGCTGCTGTGTTTTTACCGAATGAGCACTGGAATGCAAATTGGAAAATGAACAAAGCCAACTGTGGCGAATACAGGGAATACGGCAACAAACTAACATGACAATCACTCTCCAAGAGTCTCTCTTTCCCCTCTCTTTTTCCTTTGTTTCTCGTGGCGGTTTGAGGTTTTATCGGGTCACTACGCTGGTTGGTGCATATCTTGGGAGTTTGTGTTTGCCACCTGTTGTATGGATACGAGACAGGAACACACTTCAACATCCCTTTTTTTATTCGGACTCCACACACACACATAAAAAAAACCTTGAGGGACGTAAACGGTGCGATCTTTTGCCGCTTGCTTACTCTTTGAACCGAGCAAAGCGAAAAACCTCACTGCGCGTCTTCTTTCTGTAACGCATCTTGTGCACAGAAACACTGTGGGTTTTATACAGCAGCGAGCTCCAAAGAAAAAGATCGCGCATCTCAATCGAGAGGGAGACGGGACAAACAACAGTCTTGACATGGATCGGTGACGTTGCGCGCGTCACAACTGCCACTAACTCGTTAAAAACCATGTACCGTAGAGATAAATCACCAAAAAAGGATCTAGGAAAGTTTAGTGTGAGGGCGGAAGAAGAGGAATCATGGGGGCAAACAACAACACAGACTTGGGTGCGCTGTCCTCCACGTGTGTTCGTACTGTATCTGAGCCTCAAATTTTGGTGCTGCTGTCCACTTTTCGCGTGCGTATGCCCAGTGTTCAGTACGGTATCTTTCTTCTTGTGGCTCGCTTTCAACGAGGAACGCGGAAGAAGCTGCCTGAAGCAATGCTTCCACGTCCTCTTTTTCATCTGGATGTCGGTGAATACCGTAGAAAGGATCGCATTGCGACGTGCGTGTTTTCGCCATTCTCACAACATTGTCGAGCGTTTTTTTCTCACTGACGACTCTCTTTCTCTCTCCGTGCATACAAGTATCCTGTTGTCCGCATTGAAGAGCTTCGTTCTCGTCAGATGAGGACGAAAAGACCAGCGGTGGACTTCAACGAAGACGATGGGATCAACACGAAAAAAATAGAAGCTTTTTGGTGAAGGGCGGAAGAAACCAAAGACAAGCGCGCTCAGAAACCAAGATTCCTCCTTTCCCGCCAGGATAGCCGCGTTTGGATTGTGCAGAGGCAAAAAGCAGCCAGTCAGCCAGCCACACACACGGTATCCCGACGCATGTGCCTCCGCAGCTGAAGCAAGTACTGAATGCATGCGCATCTGCACAGCAAAAGTGATGACGACACATGCGTCGAGAAAGAAAGAAAATCCCTTGACAAAAATAGTGGCTTGGCGATGCGTATCCAAATCAAGACCATGAATCCAGTAATCGCCGTTATCTAGTTTCGTTCTTTCTTCCCTGTCTGCTGAATTTGGCCACTTTGATTTCGCCAAGAGGAGAGATGCAAGGCAGCCAAGACCACCATGCGCTATGCACGATCAGTAAGCCTCCTGCATGAATGAATGGTGCATTCGAAGTGCGCGTTACAGAACGCAGTTGCCTTCCACCGAGCGTTTCTCAGATCGAGCAAGCAGGACCACTGGTGCCTGCTGGTTGGTCCCACCTCCTCGTTTCTGCCCGCTGGAGCTGATCAAACTGCTTGGTGGGTGAGGTGGGGTCTCCCAGTCAGTCAGTCATTCCGGTCCCTCGCCAGCCAACTGCGCCGATGTGTCTCGCAGCGTCACGGTCATTTCAGATTGAGGTTTTTTTTGCTGTCATGGGATCCACCCAATAGGTGAGATCTTTTGGCTCGAGGAGATCAGTCGGAAACCTCTCTCTCTCGAGTGATGGGGTGAGGCGCGCGGCACCTGCGCCGACGAAGTGCAAAGACACACTCCTAGTCCGACTCTCGTGGCCGGCATTCGATAAAGCAGCGCGAGCCAATCAACTAGACCACCTCGACTGTGATAACATGCGCGTGCTCCTGCATCATGTTGACGGCGGCTAGCATGGCAACTGCGCTGCTGTGGCATACTCAAGAAAACAAATTTCGATCCGCGTGGATGCAGCAGCATTGCAACGTAGCGTGTCAGGAGTGTTGTACCTGTGGATGGATCCGATTCGAAAAATATGAGAAAAAAAAGACACGCACACGCCATGCACATGCAGTCTTGCTGGGCATGCGGATAGATTTGTTTGTTTTATTTTTGGTTTCTGGTTCTCCAGCAACATCGCCACGTCATCATGAGAGCTTCTCCCAAAGTGATGATTCCCACCCGCGATGACAGCGCCGACGACGCCACTTTCCAAATCACCAGCATAGAGAGAACCTGAAGCTACATTTGTACCGGTACGTTACACTGTTCTCTGTAATCCACAAGCGCATGAGCTTGCAGGGTCTCGTCAATGACAGTGTTCCAAAGCGCTCGCTGTACCATAAGCAGAGAGAACTTCACGACGTCCTCATGTGCACCGTACCGTATTCGCCTCCTGCGCCAGCACAATGAGTGATGCGGCTGCATAACCGATGTTTTCTTCTTCTGCGTTGGTGCTGACCTCAGTGCATCACTTTGCGAGTTCACGTTGCCATTGCAGTTGTTCCTCAAGGAAAAGAAGCCTCAAGAAACAACCACATTGAGAATGCGTGACAGAAGCGTCGAGAGCCAGAAAATAAGCGTTTTTATATGGTCGCGGTTCACGTTCATCCTCGCGATTCTTTATTGTAAACTGTGGTGTAAACCGATTATGACGCTGTGCAACTGGTTGTGCACAGCACCACCATGCTGCGGAAATTTAGGGGGAGAGAACCACAACGTCGAATTCATCGGTTTCATTTCCTTTTCGACGTGCAGGAAGCTTTCTTGACTATGATGCTCTTGTGCTGGTGCAAAGCTGGTCGCGCACCAGGAGGAGCGCTTGCCACGAACGGAACTTTAAGTGAGGCTGCAGAGCATATATGGACAACGTCGAGTTCCGAGTCATTTTCTTTTTTTGCTTGCTGGTTTGACGAGAACTCGTCGAGAGCGCGCTTCTCTGTCGCAACGTGCTGTGCAGTAAAGTGGTAATGACGCTGCTTGCTGGTGCAATGTGGTCATGCACCGGCAGCGAGCGTAGTCGAACCGAGGAACGCCGGGACCGTCACAGCGTCGGGAACGCACCAGTTTCATTTTCTCATGGCAGGAAAAACGGTTTCGTCGCTGTGGCGGTGGGGAAGCAAACACACACAGAGCCGACTAAATGAAGAGACGATCACTGCGTTTTTATATTCAAATGGTCCTGGAGCGATGCGCGAACGAATCGAATACACATGCTGATGCACTAGGCGCTTCAGCCAATGCTTCCCAGTCGCGCCTCGAACTTGACGAAGCTCTTAGTTTGTCTGCTCTCTGTGGTCCCTGCTCCATTGCGTTTGAAATAACAGTGTGAGAGTGTCCTTCTGGACGAGCATTGGAATATCGCAGGCAACCATGACGGAGGGCATCTGATTAGATGAGGAATGCACACTTTGGAGCGCCGAGAGTCTGTTTCCTTGCATCAGGGGGACGATGCAAGACGCATTCCTTCCTTTCCTCCTTCACGACTTTCCTCATGAGCTCAACAAACAGCCATGCCCGCAGAAAATGGAAACAATGTTGTCTTCGTATCGTAGCAATCATGAGCAGGTATTTGCATCCATCTTCAAAATACATTGATGCAATTTCTCTACACAAAATGCCCATCTAACAACTTTAATAAGGGTTTTGGCAGCAGCCTTCTTCGATCTGTGGACCACACCGAACGAAGGAGACGAGTGACGCACAGCACGTCGTCCTGCACTGAGCCTCAGCTTTTTGTGTCCTGAACCGCGTGCAAGTGCACCGCGTCCAGTTGTGCCTGCTAAACCACCCGCCCACACGCTCTTGTGCGAGGCACAGACGCAGTGTAGTGGTACTCAATCTTGTTTTTTAGTCCGATGCACAAGTGTGACAGGCACGCGTGAACCCATGGCTTGCTCGCTGCTTTCTTTCCCTCTTGTTGCGAGGCGAATGGACAGTTCAAAAGCGCATCCCACTGTCGTCCCCCACGACTTCCATATTACGTTCTTCGCCTTCTGAAATGAGTAAACTATCATTTCGGTTCATATTGAATCATAAAACACAAATGCAATCCCACAATGCGTGCACAAGAATCAAACACATCGTACTTAATGAATATATCTATTTATGAAGGCTGTTGCCAACAGAGGTATTATCCAAGCGGAAACATGTCAAATGACGCGCCCGACACACTCCAGCGCATCGGCCAATGACGACGCCACCACGCGCGCACGCATGCCGCTTCCATAGTCTCGAAGGAAGGCTTCCATACACTACGCTCCATACAGTCTGTATGCGCATGCGGTCTCAGTGTTCTCTGCTTTTCCCGCTCGCCATACAAAAAGCCAAAGACACGGCGCTGCCCATCGCTCATTCTTCAATTTGCATACTCCAGTGCACATTCGACAAAGAGAAAGCAACCAGCTACAAACCAGCAAAAGAACAATGGTGTTGACCGGCACGCTCGCGATTACAGGTGCGCTGCTGCTACAGCGTTGTTTTCTCCGTGCTACATGAGAGTTCTCACGTACGTTTTTGGTTTTTGTTTGGTGCAATAGTGCACCGCATTGATGTGACGCTCCCACCTGCCGCGGACGACAAGCCGCAGGCGCCAAAGGACCACAACATCAAGTTCCTCATTGGCGGCGTCGAGAAGCACACCAAGTACAGCAAGGGCCACCACGACGCCGACGTCGAGCAGAAGCTCAACTTGTATGTTTATTTGTGTGTCTATGTGGCGCGAGTGAATGCTTCCGCAGCTCTTGGGAAGGGATCAGTTAAACTGACTGGATCATTTATTTATTTGTTTGTTTGTGTACAGTGAGTTGGTGAATGTCGACGAAGCCGAAGGCGCCGTGCTTGAGATCCACACCCACAACAAGAACAAGAAGCCGCTGATCGTCAACAAGTTGCCGCTCGCGACGTTCATCGATGGTATGTCCGAGAAGACCATCACGTTTACGAGCGGTCACGAGAAGCCGACGGTCGTGAAGGTGTTCATCAGCGCCGTGTGGTCGCCAAAGGATGCGCCGCCAAAGACTGCGGCGCCAGTGGGCGTCAGCGAGCCTCAGACCTCGTTGGCGGTGTATGAGGCCCACCGCCCGTGGTTCGCGCGCGTGTCGTACTACTACGACACGACCAAGAACGTGTACAGCTACACGACGAGCTTCCGCGTCGTGTCCAAGTTGGCTCGTTTCGGTGAGTCGAGCGCCAACGTCGTGCTCCAGAAGGTGAGCGGCAAGAGCCTGCACGACATTGACCAGCAATACCTCGTGCCAGTGCTGGACACGCTGGACAACAAGGTGGACGCGACCATCTCGACGGTCGTGACCAAGTTGCTCGCTGGCCAGCAGTACGTGCTCAAGAAGAAGGACGACGTCGTGGACACTGCGTCGATCGTCGCGTCCAAGGGCACGTCGTCGGTCTCGGCCGTTGTTGGTACGACCGTCAGCGGCGTCGTCAAGGTCAAGGACTACACGACGACCCAGGTCGTGAACGCGTCGTCGGCGGCGTACAGCACCGTGGTGACCGTCAAGGACTACACGACGACCCAGGTCGTGAACGTGTCGTCGTCGACGTACGGCACCGTCAAGGGCGCGACCTTCTACGTCCTGAGCCACGTGCCATACCTCGGGACCAAGATCCGTGCCTAAGCGACGCGCAGCATGACGACAAGACCTGACTAATAAGAAATTTTGAGTGGAACACCTGACTGATATCGATATGGGAAAAAGGTTGTGCGGTTCACAGCGAGCGAGCGAGGATGAGAAGCGCGGGCGAACCAACGAGCGTTCTCATTGTGCAGAACGTGTTGTACAGAGCGATAACCTATCCTGATAATGTGCTTTTGTTTGTTTTCATGCATCCGCTTTTCGATCTTTCTTTCTGGTCTTAGTAACTTTGTCGAGCCACTTCGTACTTGCTTTCGAAGAGCTCATCTCATGAAGTTGAAGATTCACACAATGAAGAGCGCCATTCGTTTTTAGGATATGCACACTTTATGCTGCTTTTCATTCACACGAAACAGTTTTCATATATATACATTTCTCTTTTCTTCATACAGATCCCCATTCAAGACGCGTGCACTATCCACTGCGCAATCGAAAGCAATAATCAAGGCAACTAAAGCTAATCACACGACGCCAATGCGATCGCTCCACACGTCCACGACGATAGCTCCAAATGCCGCATCCCCATCGTTCCACACTGCAAACAGCAACGACAGCAGCACCAGCAGCAGGAGCACGACCACCGGCATCGCGAAGAGTTCGGCCACTCGGCGCTGACTGCTTTGGAGCTTCCCAAGTGGCAATGGCGACCACATTGGTGAAATGCCGTAGTACTGCTGAGGCACAAGCTGCACCGTCGGACTCTGCAGCTTGGGGACGTGGAATCCGCATGATGGTGCAGACGTCGTGATCGTCAATGGCAAAGGCTTTGGTTTGTGGACTGGACTGCGGAGTCGCTGAATGGCTGAAGCGACCTCAGACTCAGAGATTTTCCATGACGTCGGTGACGCCATGTGTGCGGTGATCGCATCAAAGCAAGCGTCGAAATGTCGGTCAGTTGACTTGTTTTCAAAGTAGTGGTCGGCTTGGATCACCTTGGCGAGCCATTGTCCTTCCTCGGTGGACACTTGACGCTTGCAGGTGGACGTCTGGTTCGCGACCAGCGCGACGGTGAGAGATTCACTGTTGTTGTGGAAATTGGCGAGGTGATGGACCCATGTGGTGAGGATTTCCATGAAACTTGAGCGATTCGCTACGTCGAACACGAGAATCGCGCCGCGAGCGCCTCGGAAGTATGAGTTCGGCAAGGCTGTGGCTCCACTGCCCCACGCACCTTGACCAGCGGTATCCCAGAGGTGCACCTTGAGAAGCTGCTCGTGGCTTCGAACGTGAGCCATCCGTTCCACGTAGTCTCCCGTGAGGCTCAAGATGGAAGCAGGAGGCACGGCGGCCGTCTGGCTCTTGCTGGTGGTGGCGAGTTGACGCACCAAGGTTGTCTTTCCGACACGACTCGAGCCCAGGACGATGACTAAAGTTCCATAATGAACACCGAGACAATCAAATTGATAAGGAACGTGCACACTGAGACCTCGAGAAGACGCACGACAAAACGCACCTTTATGGGCAGGACAGAGCTTCTTGGGGTTGGCCGGCATGATCGAGAAGATCGCGTTGTCCTGGACGTGGGCGACCATGTTTGAATGCCTCTCAGAGCCAAATCCTTGAGGACCGGAAGGTTGGAAGATCGAGGCGCACGTGACCAGGACAGCGCAAGTTGGAAACTGATGGTCGTCACCATTCGCCACGTTCCTCGTCTTCGGGTCACCCAACAAGGCTTCATTTTTCGCAGGGAGGCAAGGAGGAGGCAGTCTGGGGGTTGCTGCGCGCGCCGTTCCTTCCTTGATGCGCGAGTTCTTCTTCTATTCTTCCGATTTGTTTCCCCCTGTTTTCACGATCGTTACTCTGCGTTCGCCACCAATAGATGTAAAACCAGGATAGAGAGAAGTGTTGCACCCAGATGAAGGCCATTAGACCATCTCCAAAGATAGCAGAAGGAAATGCAGAAAGAGTGGAAAGCCGCCATACATCGGACAAGATCTGGCAGAGAGCTGACTTGACGATCACGATCTGTTTCTCAATCAAGCGTCTATTTGTAGATATGCGAGCGAAACGAACACATGAAAAGGTCTGGGCGCGTGCAGTACTTTGTGCACTTCTTTTCCATATAATAAAAGCATAAAGCCTCATCAACCACGTGTTTTATTGGGTGGAGGCGAGATTGCGTGCCACGTTCTGTTCCACGAAGCTCCATTGATGGCGAAAGTCCAAGAAACCCCACGAAAGAAATAAACAAAAACGAGCTGTTGCACATTTGTGAGCTTTTCAAAAGGCTCCGTAGAAAATGGGTTCACAACCAAACAATCTGCTCGAGTGGACGTATTTTAGACCAATGAAAGCCACAGGATCTTTGATTTTTGCCAAATTGATTCAGCGAGAACCACATCAGCTGGTACTGTAAGTAGAAAGTACACGCACCCATGTTGAAGCGCAATGGCTCACGTGACCACCAAGTGCTTTGGTATGTGTCCTACACACGATCGACTATATCTTTAGCTGCGATGGCAGACACTCCCGGTTTAACAGCAAACTCGATGAGGAAGGCGGAGAGAAAGTTGCCCTGCGCAAGGGTTGTTTTTCAGCAAAACGGTCTCGGAGC
Source organism: Globisporangium splendens (assembly GCA_006386115.1). Lineage (NCBI taxonomy): Eukaryota > Oomycota > Peronosporomycetes > Pythiales > Pythiaceae > Globisporangium > Globisporangium splendens. Next base: position 198,299 of record VFIW01000093.1, read on the forward strand.
TTCTTGTTGTTCTTGCATTAGGCTTGAGCTTTTTTCACTCTGCCGTCATGCGATGCTTCGCTTCCGCTACTAGAGAGAATGCGAGTGAGGGCGTCGTTGCGTACCTTCTGGGGGAAGACAGGACCACACCCAACAATCGCTCATGCGAAGCGCAGGTTTTCGGGTTCAATGTGCACGATTTCCTCGGGATGTGCAACTAGAAAATCGAAAAGTAGCGCGCTCTGACGCAAGGTGTGGTGAGGGACTACACGAAGTTGACCTCGCACCCAAACCCAGGCGGTGCTTGCAGCAAAAAGAGCACGCTTTCGTGGACAACAGTGGGACAGAAGAATTGGCGGCATTTTTTTCTCCCTTTCTCAAGCCGATTGCTTGCCTAGATACAACACTTTCACTAGCAATCTGCTATCTTTACGAGACTGACAAAGGTCTCTTTCTCCCTCTTTCCATACTTATGCCCATCTCAGTATCGATTCATGAGCGCTTGGACCATTTCCTCTCGTGACATGTCGCCATAGTGCTCGTTCTCGGCTGCTCGCAGTCGACGCAGCAGCGAAGAGTACGATTTAGAAAGCACGTGCTCCCAGAACCCAGGAGCACGCACCTGGAACGCGTCGATAGCTTCACGCAACGACTGCGGGAGCAGCGCTGGTCGCTCTGCCTCCGACAGCGTCGCTGGATTCTGTGCGATGGGCTCTGGGAGCACACATTTGTCCTTCATCCCCCGCATGCCCGCGGCCAGCAGCGCACCGACTGCAACGTACGGGTTCGCGGTCGCGTCCGTGGCTTTGATCTCGAAATGATCAGCATGCGCAAAGTCGCACTTTCCATCATCATCCACACCCCCAATCACTCGGATCGCGGCTTCGCGATTCTCAAAGCCGTAGCACGCGTACGCTCCCGCCCAGCAGGACGGCCGAAGCCGCTCGTACGAGTTGTTGGATGGCGCCAGCAGCATCATCATCCCAGGCAATTCCTCGAGCACGCCCGCGACAAACGCGCGCGCATCCTCAGACCGCGTCTGGAACACATTCTTGCCGTCACCCTGGATTTCCTGGAGACCAAGATGGATATGTGCACCGGATCCGGCCTCATGAGCTCGCAATTTCGGCACAAACGTCGCGTGGAGACCGTGTTTGGCTGCGATACCGCGCACCGTTTGTCGCGCGAGCACCAGCTGGTCCACGGCGTCGACGAGGCTCAGCTCTTTGCTCTTGACATCGTGGGGCTCGTAGCCGATGCTGATCTCGAACTGGCCGCTCGCAGACTCCGGATGGTACTGGAGCACGTTGATGCCCAGGTCCTTCTGGAGACACATGACGATCTCCTGGAGCACGAGCCACGATGCGCCGCCTTGCAGCGCCTTCACTTCGCAATACAGTGTCTGGTCAACAGGTACTTTGGCACCATCTTCGCTCTTGAGCAGCTGGAACTCGAGTTCAAAGCCGACGGTGGCGCGCATATGGAACTGCGTGCGCAATTGCAGCTCTTGTTGCCGAACGAAGGAGCGCGGACACGAGTCCCAGGCTTTCCCATGCTTTTTCATATCGCCAAAGCACGCGACAGCGCCTGGAAGCCACGCTGAGATGTCGTACGTTAACGGGGAACTTGGATTGTCGGGAGCCATGACGACATCGCCCACGGGCGAGTCCATCGCAGCGTCGTACATGGACGGCATGCTCTGCACGGCGTTCGTCAGGTGCACGCCGCGGAATTGCGGCCGCGCAAAGCGCGCCATTGGCACGACGCGGCACCGCGTGAGGTTCGAGTTGTCCGCCCACAGCATCGCAGCATGTTCCATCTTGAGTCTTCTTTGTCAGTTGGATCTTGTCGAGAAGCGGGCGAATTGACGAGTGAAGTCTGAAGCCAATGCTGTTGAGACAGGAAAAACTGCGAAAAGATCTTTGGATGCCTTTCCTGTTGCGTGATGTGGGAAAATCCTGTGGCTCTTGCGAATAGGACAGGACCATAGAGATCTTTTCCCACATCATATTTCACAGTGGGTTGCGGTGGGTGCCGTGTGGTGGGTGTCGTGTGGCGGATGTGGAAAGCCTAAACTGAGCTGACGACAGTCCCACATGTTGTGGCCATATTGAAGCAAGGTACTGGACAACGACGCAACACATCTAAAGAGCTCCAAAATCCACCATTGCATCACTGTCAACTGACGCCAATTGCGATGGCTTTTAACTTTGTCAGCATTATAGAGACATGGGAATCCAATTCGTTCAAAGCAAGCTATTACTCAAGAATACGAATACATACACACAGCACCTCTCTTTCCTTCCGAGATCATGATTGCTCACTCGCGCATGGAGCCCCTGAGGATCTCGAGCGTGCTTTTCGCGTACCCAAGCAGATCTGGATTCGCCACCATCAAGCGCGCAAACACATCGTACGTGATGGTGTCGCAACTACTCTCCACGCTATCCGTGCTGCTTGCGGCGCGCACTTCCTCCATGAACGTGTCGATGCTCCGCTCGGCACGCACGCCGTAGAACACCTGGTTGAAGCGCAGCATGGCCTCGAGCTCGCTCGCGTCGATCACGCCATTGTTGTCGGTGTCGTACAGGCGGAACGCGAACTGCATGAGCTCGTCGGTGCTGCTGCTGTTCGCGCTGAGTGCGCGCAACGCCATACAGAGCTCCCGGAAGTCGATCTGGCCGTTGCCGTCGGTGTCCACGAGTTCAAACAGCCGCGCGAGCAGCATGTGGTCGTCGTTCGGGAACAACTGGTGCATCTCGTCGAGCGAGATCTGGCCGTCCTGGTTCAGGTCGTGCTTGACAAAGTACTTGACGAGCTTGTCGATGTCGCCGCCGCGCAGGTCGGTGAGCCGCATGACCTCACCGACGTCCGTCACCGTCAGCACGTGCTCGTGTGCGTACTTGCCGACTTGGAGCAGCAGCGCGACGTCCTCGAACGCGTGGTTCGTGCACTCGACGCCCAACGCCTTCGCCATCACCTGGCGCACATTCTCGGCGTACAGCGCAGGGCTCGCGACTTCCTCTGGACTCGGCGTGTACACGGGCAAAACCTGCACTTCCATGCGGTTGTACACCTGGCAGAGCATGCGCAGCAGCAAGTACGCACCCGAAACGCCGGGCGTCCAGCTCACGTCAAAGTGCTGGAACGGGTACTTGATGATCACGGGCTGGCACGGCGCACCAGAGGTGAACGAACCGACCTTGAACTTGGTCAGGTAGTCCTGGTTGGACGTCGTGCCCTCGGGGAAGATAAGCAGCGGCGGGAACTCGGGCGCCGCGATGTGGTCGGCGATCTCCTGGAGCGCGTGCTTGCGGCCCTCAGACGTCGTGCGGTCGATGAGGATCGGCTGCGTCGACTGCACGGCCTTGCCGACGAGCGGGATCTCGGCGACCTCGGCCTTCATCGCGATGCTCGGCGTGAGGTAGTACAACAAAAACAGTCCGTCCACGAACGAGATGTGGTTGCTGATCACGATGCGCGGCAGGCCGTGCTTGCGATCGAATCCGCGCGGCGTCTGGATCGAGATCCAGTAGTATCCCACCACAAACAGCGCGGCGCGGATCAGGTACGGCACGGGGGCTGCGAGCCACCGTCGCCACGCGGGGAGCACGTTCTTGCGGCCCGTGCGCGCGTCGAAGCGCTCGAAGCCGAGCATCGCGACGTTGCTCACGAGCACCAGCACCAGCACGATCACAATCAGCAGCAGAATGCGCAGCAGCGGCACACCCAACAGACACAACACCACGATCTTGCACTTTTCGTACGCATCGATCGGCGACTCGTACCGGAACGGATTGCGCCGCAATGAGCTGCTGCTGGAGGTGGTCGCCACCTTCATCGTCGTGGCGGTGGTGGTAGCGTAGGACGCGGACGCAGTGGACGTGAGCGGCGTGCGGACGCTCAGCGCTTGGACTGCCGCGGAGGTGTTCATTGGTGGCGCTTTGGAGCCGCCCTCTTGTCCGTCACGCGGCACGTTGGCTATTAATAGGAGGAGGCTGTTCTTGGATGTGCCCTCCCCCAAGCCATGTTGCAGGGGAAAAAATCAGGTCGATGATAAGACACTCTTTAAGTATGGTGTGCCCTTCCTATTTCAACTGCAAGCAAAAAAGATCAGCAAATTATTCGATCGATAGAGGAAAACAGCTCTTTGCTGATGGCTATTTGTTGTATCAGAGGCAATCGACCTAAATGGCTTCAGTTTCGTCCCGCATAACCGATACTCTACCGGTATACTTCTACAACAGTGAACATGTCTACTTAGGAAGTTACTAGTTAGTTGACACTAAATTTGTTGGTGCTGGCTGTCGTTTTCTTCCCATCTGATTCCACGAGCACACACTCCATTTGCTGAAGCTGGCTGCACGTGCTCTCTCTGTAGACATGGGCAGCACCGCCATGATGCTCGCGCTGATCTGCTGCTTATCGACCTCCGTCCTCGCGCTTCGTGACGCTCAGGACAGTCCCCAGAACGTCCATCCATCCACCCAACACAGCCGAACGCTGGTCAGCGACGCCACCATCTCTGTCAGCGTCCAAATCACCACGGACCAAGAACAAAAACAACAAGACGCCGCAGCAACAAGCGGTAGCGCGTGTACGATTCAGGACTGCAAGCTCACGCATGACGATGTGAACGTCTGCGGCTCGGACGGCAAGACGTACCTGAACGAGTGCCTCTTCCGGAACGCGCAGTGCCGCAGCAACGGGGCGCTCACAAAGAACACCAACTGGAACGGCTACCGTTGTCCGCACACGTGCGACCACGCGATCACGTGCAAGGAGATCGGCAAATACCTCTGCGGCTCGGACGGGAACGTGTACTTTGGGTACTGCAACCTGTACGTGGCGCAGTGCGTCGACCCCACGGTCCAGGAGATCGAGTGTCCCAAGGACATGTTTAAGAACTTGTTCCCGCAGTCCTCACGACGCATTCACCAGTAATGAACATTGTGCTAATCTTTGTTTTTGTTTTTCGTATATTATATATTTGCTGCTTTATGGGCACAATTAATCTTTTCTCTTGTCTTTCGTTTTTGGTGTGTGTGTAGAGGACTTTGAATACAAAGGAAGGCAGTAGCAGAATTTCTCCATATCGCCAATAGCAGCTACTCCATATCGAAATTCGCTCACTCGTCTTGCTTCACGGCTGGTGGTGGTTTTGTGGTGGCCCCATCTGCTTCGTCAGTTTCTTCTGGAGTCGCAGCTTCATTCTCGCCAGCTGCCTCGGTGTTCTCTGGAGCTGGAACGGTGGCTTCGCTCTCACCAACTGCGACTTCAGCTTCTTCTGTCGTTAGTGCTGGTGGCTTCTCCTCCTTCTCCTCAGCCGCAGCGGCATCCCCATTGCCAGCACCACTGGCATTGGTCTCCACAGCCACCGAAGTACCAACCTGCTGCTCTAACAGCTTTTGGATCTCGTGTTCGAACGAAAACGGCAGATCTTTGGGGGCAAACCGCTTGTACGGTTGCCCATTGCGGTCCACGAGGAACTTGGTGAAGTTCCACTTCACGAAGTTGCCGAACGAACCGGGCAATTTCGCCTTCAGGTACGTGAACACGGGACGCGCATCGGCACCGTTGACGTCGTGTTTCTCGAAAAACGGGAACTCGCAGTTGTACTTCTTGACGAACTCCATGATCTCCTCGTGGGTGCCAGGCTCCTGGCTCGCAAACTGGTTGCACGGGAACGCCAAGATCTCGAGACCCTGATCGCGGTACTTCTTGTCCAATTCGGCCAACTGCGGGTAGTTCGTCGGCGTCAAACCACACAAACTCGAGACGTTGACGACCAGCAGCACCTTTCCCTTGTACTTCTCCATGGACACCTCGTTGCCCTGCATGTCGTAGTCCTTGAGCTCGTAGATCGACTTGACGGCTTCCGTGTCCACGTTGAACGCCTCGCGGTACGTGGCACCAGCGTTGATGATCGAATTGAGCCAGGCTTCGGCCGCGTCCTTGCTCTCGGCGCTAAAGATCTCGCTTGTCTTGCCAGTCGTGATCTTGACGCCGTGCTCCACAGTCGCAGTGAACTCGACCGTCGCGCCACTCGACAGATCCAAAGTCAACACCGGTGGCGTGCGCGCCAAATCCGACTCAAACACGAACAGCGACTTCGTAGCTTCGTTCACGACCACGTAGCAGCTCTGAGACTTGCCCGTGAATCGCACAAAGATCCCCGCGCGCTTGCGCTTCAAGTTCCCAGACTGGATAGCGCCGTCTCGGGTCGTAAACACGTTTTTCACATCATTCGCGATCTCGGTTCCGACAGCCACATACACGTCCGCATCCGAAAACGCAAAGCTCTCATTCCCAGTAGAGGCTCCAGCAGCAGCCTGCTTACTGGGTGTGATGAAGCCACAGAGCACGAGCGCCTCAGCGATCTGCTGGGCATACTCAGGCGCTACATTCTCCTGAGAATCGCTGGAATCGGTCGACGCCTGGCGGAGCTCTTCGAGTTTGGTCTGAATGGCGGTGAGTAGCACTTTGCCAGACGCCGAGTACGAGGTTGGGGTGTTTGTAGCTGGAGTCTTCTGCTTGGTGCTTGTGACCTTGAAGATCTCGGTTTTGGCCGAGTCCGTGGACAATTGGGGACGCAGCAGCACGACGTCGCGACGCAGAGGCTCTGCGAGCGCCTCGAAGCGGCGAAAGCGGTCAAACACGCGGCCCTGGAGCGCACTCATGCTTATAGAATGCGAGTATGTGTGCACACTCGTAGAACTTCTTGCTTGAGAGAAAATGAGAATATGGGGTCTAACGTGTGGTGGAGGAAAAATAGAAAGAACGCTGAGGAAACGGTTGGTGCGCATCCAAAATGGCATATTCCCACAGACTCGTCACCATGTTCTTTCAAACAGAAGAAAAAAAAAGTATCTTTTCTCATTTATATATAGAAAAAGCACACACAAAATTCCAACACGACCACGACCCTTTCTATCCATGAGCTTTTAATCTTGAAGCAACTCTTGGTCTTTTAATCTTGAAGCAAACTCTCTCTCTTTTTATATTTATCTAATGCTGCAGTGGACGAGCCGACGGCAATTGCGACGGCCAACCCGCAGCCATCGAGTAGCGGTACACTTCCTCGCAGCAGCCGCGGCAGATCGTCTTGATCTTGACCTTGTGCAGGCTCTTGTCCAAGATGCTCTCGCGGATCCCTGCGTCGGCGCCGACCGAAAGCCCCGAGAGGCTCAAGCGACGCACGCCGCTCTGCTCGTACTCCTCGGCCGCGAGCAGCGACGCGCGCGTCAGCTGGCCCACGAGGCCGTCGGCGGGAGCCTGGTAGCCGCACTTGCGGCAGAGCGTGACTGCTTGGCAGATATCGCAAAGGTGTCGTCTTCGGAAGATACCAAAGCGCTTCTGGCAGTTCTGGCAGCAACTCGCCTTCTTGTGCGTGCTGACGGCAGTGGCGATGGCTAGCGAATCACGCTGAAAGTCCACGGATGACGGGCTCATGCTGTCGCGCGTGGCGAAGGACAAGTCCGTCGTCATGCTGCGCCGAGATGATTGGTCCAGCGCCTCAGACGGCGGCGCCGACGTCGACGATTCCGACGACGAGCGGGAGCCTAGAGCAGGAGCCACTGCCGGCATAGCCTTCGTGGCTTTCGACAGAGTCTTCACCTTGGATCCTCTGGACGAAGACGAAGCGCCCTCGGTGGCCGCGGACTTGTGTATCCGCTTGAGGCGGTAGCTGCGCGAGCGCGTGCCCTGCATTCGCTTGACGCTCGCGCGCATGAGTGCGTATACCGAGAGGAAGCAGATCACGATGAGCCAAAGCGTGCGCACGGCCTCGCAGCTCCAGTTCGTCGTGAAGACGTCGCTCCAGGACGTCGGCAGCGGCTCCAATAGTCCGAAAAAGAGTCCCGAGCCGCAGGAAGTGACGCTGGAAGAGCTCACGAACACCTGGTGCATGCCGTAGGCGCTCGACACGTTCTTGCTGATCGCCTGCACGCGGTACGTGTACTGCACGTTGGGTCGCACGTTCGCGTCCGAGAGCGACGAGAGCGAGTCGTTGGCTTCCAGCAGCGTCGCCCACGCCTTGCGGTGCTTGAGGTCAGGGAAGCGCTGCACCACGTACGCGTCCACGGGCCACGCGCTGCCGGCCGACGCGTCAAAGCTCTTCCATTTCAGCACGACGTTCTGGCACGAGGCCACGCCAACGACCACGGGCGCATGAGGATACGCCGGGTCTATTTTACAATATAAACGACGAAATGTCCGTTAGTGTCGCCGATAAACACACACACATAAACACAGGGAAATAGAGAGAGAGAGAGAGAGAGAGAGAGAGACTTACATGTTCGCAGTGTGCTGTCGCCTTCTAACAAAGCGGACAACTCGGCGGCGTCTGTGTCGGAGCTGGTGGCACTAGAGTCGAACGTCCACAAGCAGCTCCACATGCGCGTCAGCGGCCCCAACGTGTGCTTTGTGGCGTCAGCGAGTCCTGTATGCGTGCACACATATACACATGCGCAAATAAATGAGAGAGTCCTCAGCAAGCAAGCAGTGTGTGCACATGCAAACGCGCATATATATATATATATACGCTGCGGATTTATACAGAGAGCTCACTCACCACCGAGCGAGAATGCGTGTGCCGAGTGTGTGGAAAGCGCGACTGCGAGCGCGCGGCTCTTGCTGGCGAGTGTCGTATGCGCGTGCATACGGAGATTTTATATACGTCGGGAAGGTGTATATAGGAGATATACAGACGCGGAGAAGCCACCACTTGCGTGGGCGAGTCCGTCGTTGTCCCTTGTGACAAAATGGCGCACTGGCCACTCTGCACAAGTGTCGCCAGGTGGGAAAAACGAAAGGGGAGGCAAAGCTTTTTTATGTTTATATTACTTAACACAAACCTACGATTCGCGGGATGACGTCATCTGATTCGTCCAAATATGACTTTGAGATCTATGATTGGATGAAAAGGAGCCGAAATTTGCAGTGGGAAAGCAAAGGTTCTCGGAGCTGGAGATGAGAGCACGGCGAAAGCATGCCGCGTATTGCGCAAGTCTCTCCGAATTTATGATGGCTGCATTTTGTGGGGTTGGAGGATTCTGGAAGTTTATATGTCTGACTTCAGGAGACGAAAGAGGAAGAGTTCTTTCTCTTTCTGCTCAACTTCAAGTCGATTGCATCTGTTCCAAATGCGCTCAGTCGGTGGTAAACAGCGCGAGAACATCGAGCTTTGATCATGACCACCTGTGCGGTAAAGGTGGCGTCATTCTTGATAGCTGCACAAGTTACCCCCATCAAGAATTATGGATTCGACATGTGATTATGCGAGAACTCAGGCTGCTTTCAACGCAGTGAAGTGCAGAAGTCGGCAGCATTGTGACTTAAGATGGCATTTGGATCTGGATAAAATGACAGACTTGATGAGAGGATGCGGCTGGATTTTCAGAGTGTCCATAATCATTGTTGTCGGTACAGTAGAAGCTTCCTGTGTGAGTCCAATTTGCCATCATCCTTGCTTGTCTCCATTTGTTTCAGATGTCCACAAGTGTCAATTTAATCGGTCTCAGCAGTGGCAAGATGCCTTTGCTCACTACATTGCGCGCAAAGCCTCCCACAGCACACAGAGCAAACAAAGGCAACTGTATCTTGAGTGTATGTGCGGTGAGGAATGGCGCGCTGCCGGCACACAGGATGAGGAAGAATATCAAATGGAGCAGCTTGATTAAATGCGCACGCGATTTGCAAGAATCCGTGGTGGTGCTCTGCAGTGCAACTGCGTTCTCCATATGACAGAGCCTCCAAATTGGAAATGCGTGAACTGATATAAGTCATTTCTAAACTGTGAATATGCCCGTTCTCAGATCTCAAGTGGGACAAGGTATCATTTTGCTTTACAGCCAATGGGATCAGAGGAAACCGGTATCTGCGTTTCATTGGCTGGAAATCTGACCTTCATTCTCAGCTTTCTGTTGGTTCGCACACATCCGAAGTGATGGCAATGAGCTCATCCTCTCGGTGTCGATCCAATGCCGACTCTGCATCCAATTCCACACACACACACACCCCACGCAGCTCGACCGCGGACGTGCTGACAGCCGCGTGTTCATGCGGTACCGCGAGTTTTTGAAGCTCCCTGAAGAGCAGCAACAGCGAGTCCATGCGCTCGCTGACGCCCTCATGACCAGCAACGCGCTGATCCCACAGAAAAGCTCTGGCACAGCTGCCTTCCGCGCATTTGCACTCGATGTTCCCAAGAAGCAACTGGCTGAAATGATTCTCGATAACAGCGCCGTGCCTGCGCCGGAGGAAGAGATGCGAGTTGCTCGTGGATCAACTGATGCAGAGCGGCTTCTTGGCGCTGACGAGAGAAGACGAGGCGAGCGTGAAGAAAGCGAGCAAGTTTGCTGCAAATGCTGCGTTCACGTTGACAAAAGGCACCGCACCAGGAGCTGTTGATACGTCGGTGTGGAGCATTCGAGAGGATGCGATCCCAGCGTCCAGACAGTGAAGCCGTGACCTCGATTTATGACGTGATGGACTACGATGTGAGTGGTCAGGAGCTGTCAACTCGGAAACCGAGGTATCCACAGTAGATCCGTTCGATCTTTCTTCTCGGATGATTCGGGCAAGTAAACCCATGTGAAACAATCTCGAAGCCATGAGCTGCTCCAAAAAAGAGCGAACGCCAGTCTTCAATGGGCTTTGTCCAGCATCAGTCTGGTCGGATTTTGTGTTTTATGAAGCGTTTCTCTCGAGCGAAGTTGCATTCGCGATTACGTCGGACTTTGTGATTACAAAAAATCGAAATGCCAGCAAAAAGAAAACTCTGGCAGTTGGAAAATATAAAATCAGTATATGAGCCGCCAATGAGGATGCACTTGATAGACAATATACTGAAGAAAGCTATTGGAGTCTTGTCGAACCAAAAAAGTGTTGACGTCACACAAAAAGAGCAGAAACACACAGAAAACCTGCTGACCTTCTCACCCTCCTAACCGCCACAGATGTAACAGTGATAGTTCAAATAAAAAGGTAAATCATTTATGTTTGTGGTTGCTGCAAGCGCTTTCCACAGGATGGATGCATTACAAGAAGGTAATAATAGTCGAGTCATTGATGCCATCAGTCCTAGCCGCAATCTTTCCCGTTGTGCATGCACACTCTTTGTCCTGCGCGGTCGGTCATTCTCGAAAATCCCCATTCTCCCCCATTACTACGATCCCATCACTATGAGCGCTCTGCAGGGCCGCGTGTTCGACCGCTACCGCCAGTTCCAGAAGCTGTCGCCGGAGGTGCAGACGCAGACGGCGGCGCTCTCGGAGGCGCTGGCGGCGGCCAATGACGTCTTCGGTAAGGAGTCGGTGGCGCTGCTCAAGTCGGTCGTCGGCGTCAAGACGGACAAGCTGCTGGACGCCATCGCCAAGCACGCGAGTGTGGAGAAGGACGCGGCGCGCGAGCTCGCGGACGCACTCGTGCTCAGCGGCTTTTTGGCTGTGGCTCACGAGAAGCACGACGAGTTCGCGACCAAGCTCGACAAGTTCGCCACGGACGCCAAGACCGTGTTCGTGCCTACGGATGCGAAGCTGGGCGGTCGCAGCGACAATGTGTCTGTGTGGAGCGTGCGCGACGGCGCCATCCAGGCCGGTCCGCTCAAGCGCCCTGGTAAGTCGTTCTTCGGTCCCAAGGACGTGTACGCGGTCGCCAACGAGAAGAGCAAGACGCTCTTCCTGTTTGACAACGACTACGCTGAGCAAATGAGCGAGAAGGTGGACTTGAACGACGCGTCCGTGCAGTTCGACGACTCGATTGAGAACGGCGTCAAGGTGAACAACGCCGTCGCGTCGGTCATCGTCGGCGTCACGACCAAGGAGAAGCAGAACGAATGGCTCAACTCGATCATCAACGCCGGTGCCACGTACCGCGAGGCGTTCAACGTTGACACGGAAGCCGTCAAGTCGATCTACGAGCTCAAGGACTACGACATGCAGGGTAACGAGGTGTCCATGGAGAAGTACAAAGGCAAGGTGCTGCTGGTCGTCAACGTCTCGAGTTTGTGTGGTTTGACGCCGACGAACTACCCGCAGTTGGCCGAATTGGACAAGAAGTACCGCGATCAGGGTCTCGAGATCTTGGCGTTCCCGTGCAACCAGTTTGCGAGCCAGGAGCCTGGCACCCACGAGGAGATCATGGAGTTCGTCAAGAAGTACAACTGCGAGTTCCCGTTTTTCGAGAAACACGACGTCAACGGTGCCGATGCGCGTCCCGTGTTCACGTACCTGAAGGCGAAATTGCCCGGTTCGTTCGGCAACTTCGTGAAGTGGAACTTCACCAAGTTCCTCGTGGACCGCAATGGGCAACCGTACAAGCGGTTTGCTCCCAAAGATCTGCCGTTCTCGTTTGAAGACGACATCAAGGCGCTCTTGGAGCAGAAGCCGTCGTCCCTGTAAGCGAGAAGGTGTCTAACTACACGGCGTTAGCTATGGTGATTGCGTTTGTCTAGTGCGATGCATAGCGTTGCATCGCGCATGCTCATGTTGTTTTCTTTACACTTTCCCCCTTTTTTTTTTTTTTACATATAAGCAAAGCCACACACATTCGCATTAGTTGTCTTGTCATGTCTGAGCATATTGTGCTAGTCTTACGAAATCACACGCATATAAACTCGTTCGCATACTCACATAGCGAGCAACTGCGCCGCTGGATTGTACGCGCACATGCAGATGCGCATGCAGCATCTTTTCTCATGTGGGTGTGTGATCCGTGCTGTTGCGCACATTCGATTGGCTCGGCGCGAATCTTTCCTTTTGTGCCAAAATGTGATTCGAAGCGCATCTGCCACTGTTCAGTGATTACGCGGACCTCTATAAACAAGCATCCTCTACATTCACAAGGGAAACGTGCAGCAAAATGGATTCTAACACTGCTTCTTTAACCATCTGAAACACAATAGCCTGCATAAAACGATTGATGTAGACAAAATTTCGGCGCTGACTGGACACTTCAACTCATTGCGCGCACAAAGGCAACCCCACATTCTCCAATTTGCTGCCTTCCGCGCACATTCACTCTTTAACACCAGCTCAAGCACAGAAGATGGCGCTTCGCGGCCGCGCACACGCGCGTCTCCAGCGTTTCGCCGCTCTCCCCGCAGACCTGCAAACCGACACGCACGCGTTCCAGGCGACGCTCGTGGCGAACAAGGACAGCGCGTTCGAGGTCCAGAGCGCATCGCTCTTGACGAGTGTGCGCGCCATCGACGGCAAAGACCTCACGACGCTCATCGTCAAGTGGCTGCTGGAGCGCGAGACGCCCGAGCACGCGACGCTTTCGTCGACCGACGTGCCCGTGCGTGCTCACCAGATCGCCGACGCGCTCGTGCTCTCGGGCTTTGTGGCACCGTACAAGGACGATTTGGACCATTTTGACGCAGCTGATCCCGAGACCTTCGTTAAAGACGGCGAATTGCTGATCCCGATCGCGAAAGAGGTTGCTGGTGATGATGCCAAGACGACGTCCGTGTGGGCTGCGCTTGACGGCGCCATCTACGCCAAGCACTTCAAGCACAAGGCGGGATTGCTGGCGCAATTCACGGATGGTAAGGACGTGTACGTCGTGTTGAACAGCAAGACGAAGACAGTGTACCTCTTCGAATCGGATCTTGCGCGCGAATCCATTAGAGAAGTGGACGGCGAAGCCCTGAAGGTGCAGTTTGACCATGCATTCTTTGAGTTTGGTGTGCTCGTGTCGTCGCTCACGGGGGATGACAAGCACGTCGCTCCAGAACTGTTTAATGCCAGCACGAAGCACTTGCAGGAGGAACTCGTGAATGTGCTTCTGAATGTTGGCGTGCAGTACCACGAGGCGTTCCATGGCGAGATCGAGAACGTCAAGTCGATCTACGAGTTGAAGGACACGGACATTTCTGGCAACGAGATCAAGTTTGACAAGTACAAGGGCAAGGTGCTGTTGGTTGTGAACGTGTCGAGCAACTGTGGCTTGACACCAACGAACTACCCAGAGCTCACGGCTTTGGACGAAAAGTACCGTGAACAAGGACTCGAAATCTTGGCATTCCCATGCAACCAGTTTGGAAGCCAGGAACCTGGCACGAACGAAGAGATTGTGGAGTTTGTCAAGCAGTACAATGCGCAGTACCAGTTCTTCGAGAAGGCTGACGTGAACGGTGTGCATGCGCGTCCAGTGTTTGCGTACCTCAAGGCGAAGTTGCCAGGCACGTTTGGTAGCTTCGTGAAGTGGAACTTCACCAAGTTCTTGGTCGACCGCAACGGTGTTCCATACAAACGATTCGCACCACTGGAGAAGCCATTCTCGTTTGAAGACGAGATTCAGCGATTGTTGAGTGCTCCAGCACCATAGGTATGCAAAATGTAATGCGAGTATCTCTGCCGGGAAGTGACTTAATTCGAACTTTTCAATGCAAGTACGCATTTTTGATCATGATTGACAAGATAAACAATGCATATGCAACCCATTATGTATGACCACACAGGAAGACAATCGCACTGCGAGACGCTTTGATTGGAGCACTAACAGCTCCCAATATTACGGAGCTCCTGCGTTCACAGGCTCGTATGCCTCTCTCGTGCGCGTTGGGGAGACTTTTCCATGACGAGTGTTCGCCGCGCTGTGTGCTTCGAGCTCACTCGAGTCCACCGGCGGCGGAGGTCCTGTGTTCGTCGTGCTGTTCATCGCAGACGCCGCGTGTCTAGCGAGCGATGCTTCGAAAGGGTCTGCGTTCGGGTCCACGTCGTTTTGCGGTGTGTTCTTATCCTGATCCATTTGAGACCCAAGCGTGTGCTGCGCGATCGGGATCTCCGAAGTTCCAGACTTGTCGTCGATATTTCTTGCTCCAGTCGATGAGTCCTCCGGTCGTTGTGCTGTCGCTGCATTTGAGCCGGCGTTCGCTCGTCTGAAGTTCTGCGAGTCGCGGTATCTGCCGCCGATGCTGATCCACGCTTTCACAAACTCTTCTTGCGCGAACTTTGAGCCCATGTCAAGGAGCTCTGGCTTGACGGTGTCCTCGTCACTCGACGTCATCGCGATACGCACGCCGAATTCGAAAGTGTCGTGGGTAAACGTCACACCAAAGTTCGTCGCGTCCAATTCAGCGATTGCCTCGCGTGCCAGATCCGATTCAAAGAGGTACGCACGTTGCGTCTTCTCATTGAGGACAACATACACGTCTTTACCCGAAGACGAGATCTTTGAGAGCAGCCCCGCTTTGCGCTTGAGGAACCTGGCGTAGATCGCACCGTCGATCACACTCCATACAGATGTTGTGTGAAGCTCCTCGATTTCTCTGGCGATGGGGACAAGCAAGCCGTTGTCCTGGACATACTGATCTGGCGGCGGTGCGTTCAAGTGCTTGATATCGTCCTCGTAAGGAGTCAAAAATCCGGAATGGACGAGTGCTTCGGCGATTTGATGTGCGCGTTCCCGGCGCTCGTGGGGTACTGGCACAAGATCCTCGCCGAGTGGAACCCCTGGTAGCGCTGCACGCGGTTCCGGCGGCGTCGCGACTCCTTTGAGCGATCGCGTGTGTTTATTGAACGCCTTCGAAGCGGGAACCTTGGGTCGGAAGTCGGAAGCGGCCTCTTCAAGTTGCCGCTCTTCGAGCCATTTGATGATGGCCGCTATCAAGGCACTGCCCTTGACGCTGTAGACCGACTTGACGAGCTTAGTCTTGTGCGTCTCAAACACGTGCGCTTTGTTTTGCACAAGATACTCTTGGAACCCCTTGGTATCGTCTTGAAGATCCGGCGGGAACGACGCAAAATTCGTCAGCCGCGTGAACACACGACCTTCCAAAGTGAAGCCCATTGCTTTGTATCTAGCGGTGGTGATGGCGTGCAAGAGAGAAAAGCAAGCGCACTTGAAGCGTGCGGTGCAGTTTGTCAAATGTTGTCCCGTACTTCTTTGGGGGTTATGCAAGAAAGACGAAGGAGCTTCCAGAGAAAGCCACAATGCCACGTGCCAACTGGATGTCTCAATGTGAGCCGACATTTCCAGCCAAACACCCATCACATGGTGGCTTCTAACGTACTGACGGTCGCGACAAACACCAAATTTTCACGAAGGGGAAGTCACGGTTAAGGGAGAAGCAACTCTGGGTTGGAGCTCCTGTTCCTTATTATTGAGGTGAACCTAACATGGATGCCTGAATCCAATACGAAGAATCGATCACAAGAGCGCGGCGTCACAGAGACAACACTTTCACGCCACCGTGGTGGCTGATGTGACGACTTTCGACGGTTGAAGACATCGAAGAAACACGCGTTTTCCCACACTCTCGCGGTCAAACTTGAACTCGTTTGAACGGCACTGAGCAACATTGACCTATGGGAGGGACGATGCTACAGGAGACAGTACAAAATCACCCATGAACGATTGGCATTCATCTGATACAAAACATATCATCTGGAAAGATACGCCCCTTTGGGTTACATATGGGGCTTGATCCTGAGATAACCCCTTGTTTTCGTGCCACTTCAACATGCATGATGGCTGCCAATGCTGCAACATGACGCAGTCAGTGGCTTGCACTAAAGCATGTCTCTTTTCGGTTTAGCCGACTAAATGAAATGTACCCAACGGTGTTTGTCAGCACTACGTTGTCCCGTTGCGTTGCCCTTGTGTCTGTCTCACCTAAGCAACTCGGTAACGTCATGTGGACTTTTCCAATGAGGGCACCTGAAGTACATCATGTTGTCGATAGTAAGCGCCGAAAGTGCATACATGGAAGCAACCTGCCTCTCTTCGCTCTTTTCCCCGTCAGTCTACCGCTCATTTTGCAATTTGCATTGCCATTAAAACACCATCCCAACGACAACAACACCAAGTGACAACCACCAAGAATGACGACATTGCCAGTCGAAGGCCGCGTGTTCTCCCGCATGATGCGGTTTGCATCGCTCCCCCAGGATCTCCAGCAAGACACCAAGGCCGTGCAGGCGCTACTCGTGCAGCACAAGGACAATGTGTTCGGTACGCACCACACGATGCTTGTGCAGTCTGTGTACAGCGTCAAGGGCAAGGCGTTGATCGAGTCCATTGTGAAATGGCTCGAGGACCGTCACACTGAAGCGCAGGTGGCTCAATCGAGCCAAACCCCCAGTGCCACGGCGACGACGCCGGCGACCAGCACGGGTCCTCAAGCAACCACACAGTACGGACTTGAGGCTACGGATCGCCACCACGCTCCGTTCGGCGTTCAGGACACCATGCCGCCTGGCGGTCTAAGCCGTGGTGTCCTGGGATCCTACCAGGCGAATTTTCTTGCTCGCGCACGTCAGATCGCCGACGCGTTGGTGCTCTCGGGTTTCCTGACGCCTCACGACGACGACATCAAGCATATGAACGCACCACCGCCAGACCACTACGTCGACGACAGTGACCTGCTTGTGCCAGTCGCCAAGGAGATCACTCGCCTCCGGACCACGTCGGTGTGGAGCGTGCTCGACGGCACGATCTACGCCAAGTTCCTCAAGCGTAAGGCTGGACTTCTCGGACCAATATCGTCCGGTAAGGGAGTGTACGTTGTGCTCAATGAGAAGACGCAGTGTGCGTACTTGTTCGAGTCCGACTTGGCGCGCGAGTCGATCGCCGAGTTTGACGCCAAGTCTGTCAGCGTCGAATTTGACGACAGCTCGTTCGAATTTGGTGTGCGCGCGGCGTCAACCTCGGGAGACGACGTACACTTGAAGCCTGAGGAGTTCAACTGTGGCACAAAGCACCTCCAAGAAGAGTTCATCAACGCGTGGCTCAACATCGGCGCCTTGTACCGCGAAGTGTACCATGGCGAAATGGAGCATGCGCACTCGATTTATCAGTTCATGGACCTCGATATCCACGGAAACCCGGTCTCATTTGACAAATACCGTGGCAAGGTGCTTCTGCTTGTCAACGTCGCGAGTGGCTGTAAAATGGCGTTCCACAACTTCCCAGCTCTGACCGTTTTGCACGAAAAGTATCGCGACCGAGGGTTTGAAGTCTTGGCGTTCCCGTGCAACCAGTTTGGAAGTGAAGAACCCCGCAACCATGAGGAGATCGTCCAATACGTCTCGCAATTCAACGCGAACTACCAACTCTTCGAGAAGGCGGACGTCAACGGTTCACACGCCAGACCCGTGTTCACGTTCCTCAAGGCGAAGCTGCCGGGAACGTTTGGCAGCTTTGTCAAGTGGAATTTCACCAAGTTCCTTGTTGATCGCAATGGTGTGCCGTACAAACGCTACTCACCAAAGGACTCACCGCTCGATCTCGAACGCGACATCCAGGAACTGTTGAATACGCGTGGTAATTCGCAGGCTCAGCAGCAAGGTTTTGCGCAGGTAGACCAGGCGGGTGCACGTGCACAAGCAAACTTGAACCGCGGCGAAGGTCAACAAGGATATACTCAACAGTCTGGCTTCGATAAGAGCCAACACGCCGGTACGCATGCACCAGTCTACTCGAGCCAGTTTGAAGGACAGCAAGGTATGCCGCAACAAGCGGACTATGGCATGGGGCAGCAGGCGGGGTACGCGAACCAGACTGGAGGTCAGCAAGGGTTGAATCGACAGTCGGACTATGCTGGCGCACAAGAGCAGCCACAATTGAACCAGCTCAAGCGAGAGCAAGACGCGTTGCAACCCGACATTCGAGCGCCGTACGACAACCAGTTTGGAGGTCAACAAGGCATGCCGCAGCAGACAGGCTTCTCCAAGGAGGGACACTCGGGCACCCATGCACCGCACCAGGCGTACGCTGACGAGCCGCACGCGCCTTAAGATATCAGCGACGCCACGCGTCTATCCAGGTAAGTGTGCGCTTCATTCTCCACCTCATCGTACTCTTGATATGATTTGCATTTCCGGTTAGTCCGAAGCCCTAGTCTATGCATCATCTGTTTCATGATTGCCAACTGCATCAAATTTGGTGAAAACAAGAATACAAATCTTGATCTTTGCAGACATGTGAGCGTTTGACTAGACTGTCTACAGTGCACAGGCATGTTTGCGCACTGTAAATGCGCTGTGCTGGTATAGTTGGAAACACCTTTTTATCGTGATGTCTAAATTCCTGGCGAGTTGTGTTTTCCGAGATGGGCGATTGTGATTGGTCGAGAGCGTATCTTTCACTTCAACTTGCACAATCACTCTCGAAAACTCCTCCGAATATTACGCCACATATGTCGAAAACACTTCTACAGGGTTTTCCAGGAATGGCTGTATTCTCCACACAGAATGCGGAGAACGACGTGCTCGAGGCTGCCGTAAACCAGAATGTCGAACCCTCGATAGCCATCGAGAGTTTATGCGCGTGCGCCTTCACACAGACTCAGAAAGCACCAAACTACTCATCGAGAAACGATGGTCACTTCGTCGAGGTTGTCAGTTTGTGACAATTCTTCAAATGAAAGGAAGACACCGTGGACATTTTCTCGTTTCGCTGGTGATGGCTGCCACAACGGATCCTGGCAGTTAGAAAAAGTCAAAATGTCACTTGCAAGGGGTGAAAGAAGCAAAGGAACACGCACTCCGCTGCAACGGCGTCTTTGCATTTGAAGAGAGTTCTCTTTTAACGGCTCTGGGTGCTGTCCTGGGTGATAAGCGAGTGGCTGCAAAGCCAATACAAGACATGCAGCCTCAATGCACTCAGTCGATATTGAAGTGGTGCATTCGCAGAAGTATGTCGCTTGAAGCGACATACTGAGTGTCTGTTGCCCGTTTTTCTTTGATGGCTGCCATCTTCGCGAACCCATTTTGATGTGTCGAAATATCGGCGCGCAAGGAGCACGACAGCTGCATGCAGCAGTGCTTTAAGCTCGTCTCTCGTTTCATCAACGCGACCCAACGGCCAGGAAGCCAAAGTGCATGCCCACGTTCCTTGACCGAGTCGTCTGCGCAATAACGTCGCTTGCTTACCTCCGTTCGCGCTTGTTCCCACTCGCACTGCCTGCTCAGTTTGAAATTTACGTTGTCATCGACAATCCCAACCAAGTGTCCTCAACGGAATCGTTCGACCAACCGAATCAAATCATGGAACTACCGCTCCAGGGCCGAGTGCTCACTCGCCTGGCGAACTTCAAAACGTTCCCTGAAGAGGTCCAAGAAGACACCAAGGCTGTGCAAGCGCTCATCATCCAAAACAAGGACACTGTATTCCAGAACAACAAAGCGAAGCTCGTCAAGTCCGTGTATAGCGTCAAGGGCAAGGCGCTGATCGAGTCGATCGCGAAATGGCTCGAAGTGCGTCAGGCGGAGAAAGCCGGCCGATCCAGCCAAACCCCGAGTGCCGCCACGACAATGCCAACGACTGACGTGACCTCCCAGCATTCACCAGCGCTAGCTCCACTTTCCGGGGAGCAAGGCGCTGGGCACTACCACACTCCAATGACCAGCATGGGTGCCCATGCGACTGAGAGTCGTTCCCCAGAGGTGACTCCTACCCAGGGATATGGAGCTGGGCAGCAGAACTCTCCGTCAACCAACACGGGCGGTCCAGTGGCTCAGGATCCTTCCTCCCAGGCAGCTTCAATCAACAAGGAACACCATACTCCGTACGGTCTTTCGGCTACAGTACCTGCTCGTGGCATCTGTGGATCTTTCCAGCCGGCATACCATTCTCGAGCTGGCCAGATCGCCGATGCCTTGGTCCTCTCAGGCTTCTTGACGCCGTTTGACGACGACATTAAGCACGTGCACGTAACCCCTCCCAAGTATTTTGTGCACGACAATGCGCTGTTGATCCCAGTCGCCAAGGAAATCTCTCGTCTCCCAACCACTTCCGTGTGGAGTGTGCTCGACGGCGCGATCTACGCCAGGTACGTCAAGCGCAAATCGGGATTCCTTGGAAAAGGCAAAGACGTGTACGTCGTGCTCAACGAGAAGACGCAGCGCGGGTACCTGTTTGAAAACGACTTGGCGCGCGAATCAATCTCCGAGTTGGACGCGGCAGCTATCGACGTGCAGTTCGACCACGACCCATTCGACTTTGGCGTGCGCGTGGGGCTAACATCGGGTGACATGACGCACATGAAGCCTGAGCAATTCGACTGCGGTACGAAGCACCTACAAGAAGAATTTGTGAACGCGTGGCTCAACATCGGCGCGCAGTACCGTGAAGCGTACAACGTTGAGATGGAACGCGCGCGCTCCATTTACCAATTCATGGACGTCAACATCTACGGAAACCCAATCTCATTCGACAAGTATCGCGGCAAGGTGTTGCTGCTCGTGAACGTTGCTAGCAATAGCAAATTGGCACCTCAGAATTACTCGGAGCTGTCCATGTTGTATCAAAAGTACTGCGACCAAGGGTTCGAAGTCTTGGCGTTCCCGTGCAACCAGTTTGGAAGTGAAGAACCTGGAACAAACGAACAAATCCTCGAGTATGTCAAGCAGTTCGACGCGAACTGCCAGTTCTTCGAGAAAGCGGACGTGAACGGCGCGCATGCCCGACCAGTGTTCACTTACCTCAAAGCAAAGCTGCCAGGCAAATTCGGCAACTACATCAAGTGGAACTTCACCAAGTTCCTCGTTGATCGCAATGGCGTGCCATACAAGCGATATGCGCCAACCGACAACCCGCTCTCGTTTGAACACGACATCCAGGAGCTGCTGAATGCGCCTGTGGCGGCAGATCAAGGATTGGGTGGACGGTCGGGGTTAGTCCAGGAGTCAGGTTTGACTGCAGGTGCAGCAGCGCAACCAATTCCAGAGAAAATGGCCGATCCGTCGGGCTTCGCGGAGGGGGAACATGCTGGTACGCGTGCGCCGAACGTCAACCAAGACCAAGGGCAATCGGGAATGACTCGATCACCAGGTTACGGCACAACGAGACAAACCGGCACACCACAAATGAACCAACCAATGAGTCACGGCATGGGACAGCAACCAGGCACTCATGCGGGACTGCAACCGAACCAGCTTGAAAGCCAGCAAGGTATGCAGCAGCCAATTGACCACAACATGGGCAGCCAAGGAATGACACAACCTTCCGGCTACAGCGCAAGTGAGCACGCTAGCACACACACGCCACTGCAATCAAATCAGTTCGAAGGGCAACAAGGCATGCCCCAACCAACTGGGTATGGCACGGGCGAGCACATGGACACACACGCTCCACAAGCTGGCAACTACCAAGGAAACCAAGGAATGGCGCAACCATCGGGGTACTCGAAGGGGGAACAGACAGACACAAATGCGCCATTGCAATCGAACCAGTTTGAAGGTCAACACGGGATGGCGCCACGATCCGGCAACTACCAGCAGGGAGAGCAAGGCATGGCGCATCCATCAGGATACTCCAAGAGTGAAAACATGGCTACAGGTGCGACGCCGCAGACGAACCAGTTTGAACCGCATCAGGACCCTAACATGGCGAACACGTACACGCACAAGCCAGCCGGGTATACCGGAACGAACGCGGGCGAGCCACAAGTGCCATAAGCTGGGACACCAAGACTTCGAAGAAAAAAAACTCGGTATGTTTTCCTTTATATTGCACATTTCGAGTGCAGCCACACGTTTCACGCGATGCACTTCACAGAACTGGTTCTTCATTTCGTAAAAGAAAGAAAAATCGGTTTGTTGAGATTCGTTGGCAAAGTCTGCTTGTTGAGAGGTGCGGCTGATTTTGCCATATTCAAAGCACCAGAGAGATTCATCAACTAATCTGCCAGTTCTGTCGTAAATGCTGCAAGAAACCTTGGAAAGAAGAAAAGAAAATCAAACTGCGACTCTCAACTTTTTTTTCTCGATTCCTTGACTTTATGTCTTCATTTTTAAGTGCGTGGAGCCAACAGGCGCTTCTGATTGGTCGCGAGCGGATCTTTTTGAATCCACTTCAACATGCACCGTCACTCTCGGGAAGATGGGGGTAGGGCTGGCATTTGCTATTTTTCCCCCTCAATTGCGTCGCATCCCGATATTAAGTTGAGGAGTCAGCAATGTAAGTACAGTCGACCCTCTGCCAGCCGAACATCGAGGATCTGCATATTCTTTCTGAAGTGATAGTCATTTTCTATCGGCTTCAAAAGGAAATGGCTCATGGACGGCTGCTTCCAAAGCGTTTTAAAATCTAATGGCTGTGGTATACTCCATATCTCGTGAATTCATATATGCATTCAACATTCTTCTGTTGGAGGGATGTCTGCAGTTCTGCAGGTTTGTCTGGATCACCTCTTCAACCCACTACTGTAGGATAATCAACAGCAGCGCAGACCCAAAGAGATGCTTGCTTTAGCCGTAAACCACATGGTGCCCATGCCTGCAGGTGACGGTGGCGTGGTGGATGCTGCCCGTCCTGGCGCAATTGGCTTCTTGTAGAAACGCAGAGCGTCCATGAGCTCAAGTGGATGTCCCTACTGTATGCACATAGAAACCCAAAGACACAAAAACATGAGAAGACAGATGAGCAGACGCGACTTTTGTGAAGGTTTTGTCTCATATCGATGCAAAGAGCGTCAGCCATCATTTCTCAGATCAAACACCTTCATAAAGGAATGCAGTCGCATAGTTTATACGAGAACTATCCAATGCGGACCACTTCGCGTGTCGTTTGCACTTTGACAAGAGATCTTGTTCTGTACGATACAATACCCTTTCCAAAGTTATCGTTATACAGCAGTCGCGGTGCGGCACGAGCGCATTTAAAAAAGGGATCTGCTTGATGGGTACGACGACAATGGCCCCATGAGATCGTCACGCTCGCCTGCGTTGTATATACACTTTCCCCTTTCTCTCCTCCTTCTCGTTTCTCTTCTCCCCCCTTTCCCTCTCGCTCATTCTCGAATTTGCACCCAAGGCCGCACTTCAACCAAGCTATCTCAAGAAATCTCCACAATGGCGCAAAAGAACCTCGAAGGTCGCGTGTACGCGCGACTGCAGCGCTTTGAAGGGCTCCCCGAGGACCTGAAGGAGGACACGAAGAAGTTCCAGACGTACCTGACGGAGAACAAGGCTTCAGTGTTCCAGATCCACCACGCCGCGATCGTCAAGCCTGTGTACAGCGTCAAGGGCAAGGCGCTGATCGAGTCGGTTGCGCAATGGCTCCACGCGCGTGAAGCTCCAGCGGTTGAAGCTACTGAGGCTGCGCCTGCAGCTGAGTCGACTGAAGTGACTGAAGCGACTGAAGCTGCGGCTCCTGTCGCTGAAGCTGCCGTCGAAGAAGCACCGGCAGCAGCTACTCAAGAAGAAGGTGCTGCCACCACTGAAGAAGCTGCTGCTGCGACCGAGACGCCAGCGCCAGCGTCAGCTGCTGCGACTCCTGTGGTAGCGCCGATTTCCGCGGAGACTCGCGAACGTGCTCGCCAGATCGCCGAATCACTTGTGCTCTCGGGTTTCTTGACTCCGCACAAGGACGATGAGAAGCACGTCAATGCGCCGCCTCCGGACCACTACGTGCGCGACAACGACTTGCTCGTGCCAATCGCAAAGGAGGTCACGGAAGTGAAGACGACGTCGGTGTGGAGCGTGCTCGATGGCGCGATCTACGCCAAGCTGTTCAAGCGCAAGGCGGGCATCCTGGCGCCGTTCACGAACGGCAAGGACGTGTACGTCGTGTTCAACGACAAGACCAAGAAGGCGTACCTCTTCGAGTCGGATCTGGCGAAGGCTGCGATCGCGGAGTTTGATGGTGAGGCTGTGAAGGTCGAGTTTGACCATGCGTTCTTTGAATTTGGCGTGCGCGTATCGTTGGCCTCGGGCGACGACAAGGAGAAACCAGAGCTGTTCAATGCCAGCACGAAGCACTTGCAGGAGGAATTCGTGAATGTGTGGCTCAACATTGGTGCGCAGTACCGCGAAACGTTCCATGGCGAGATCGAGAACGTCAAGTCGATCTACGAGTTGAAGGACACGGACATTTCTGGCAACGAGATCACGTTTGACAAGTACAAGGGCAAGGTGCTGTTGGTTGTGAACGTGTCGAGCAACTGTGGCTTGACGCCAACGAGCTACCCAGAGCTCACGGCTTTGGACGAAAAGTACCGTGAACAAGGTCTCGTGATCTTGGCGTTTCCGAGCAACCAGTTTGGAAGTCAGGAACCTGGCACGAACGAAGAGATTGTGGAGTTTGTCAAGCAGTACAATGCGCAGTACCAGTTCTTCGAGAAGGCTGACGTGAACGGTGCGCATGCGCGTCCAGTGTTTGCGTACCTCAAGGCGAAGTTGCCAGGTACGTTTGGCAATTACATCAAGTGGAACTTCACCAAGTTCTTGGTCGACCGCAACGGCCAACCGTACAAGCGCTTTGCCCCGACGGACAAGCCGCTCTCTTTTGAGGACCAGATCCAAGAGCTCCTGAGCACGCAAGCGGACCCGGAGGTGCTGGAAGAGGAATCGAAGGAGGAGGAAACGCCAGCGGTGACGACCACGCCGGAAGATCCTGCTGCTGCACCAGAGACGAGCGAGCCAGAAGCCCCCGCTGCCACAAAAACAGAAGCAGAAACGGAAACTCCTGCTGCCGCCCCTGCTGCTGCGCCGTAAATCTGCCGAATCGAGCGGACAAGGCAACCCCGATGATAGCGTTTGAAGCCATTTTCGCAAGCGGTTGCGATTATCCTCTTTTTTTTTCACTACCGGTACTTTTCTGTTTTGCTTTTGATTTTGCACAAATTGTTTATAACAAAATCAAGCCATTTTGTTTCGCTTTTCCTTGGCTTCAATCTCTTTAATCAAGGGAGGCGTGTGGGGTTCCCGTCAAACGCGTGCCTCGCTCGACTCTCTCTCTCTCTCTCTCTCTCTCTTTTGTGCAAATCGTTAAGATTCGATGCGTGGACCTCAGTTCGCAGCCATATCCTTCCTTGAGTTCCAACGCAATACGCGGCCAAAACTTGGTTGTTTGCGTTCACTCACACTCTTTCTGCATGATGCTTGTTGCAAGTCAAGTGCACAACGTAAAGTATACTGAGTATAGTATGCTGTAACATGCAAACAGTGGAGTGCAACCTGGCAAAGAAGTAGGTGCAGTATGAAAATTTAATCTGAAAGATGGTAAAATATCTGCTTCGAATTCGCTGTCATTTTTCAATCGCGTCTTGCTCGCCATTGAAAAAGTCGGCGTTCTTTCAACTGGAATTGGCACATTAAAGCATGCAAGGATGTG